>SNQJ01S0061855.1:115022-132529 GCA_010110895.2 Picea sitchensis | reverse complement strand
CCAACTCACCCTTCTAGAAGATTCCCTTCTAGAAGGTTCTAGATTCTTATCTTTTTCCCCTTTAAGAACATGTTCGCACCCTAATAATGAGTACAGTGCGAGAATTTCGCACCCCAGCTTAAGACAACCTGTAGGAATCAGGCATTCTCGCAGGTGAACATATAAGTAGCCTGCGAACATGCTTCAAAGTGTGAATTCTGGAAGAAGACAACTGTAACTTTTCTCAGGAAAGTGTTCTTGGTAAAGAGATTGATTTTCCATCATCATAACATCATCATGACATCATCACAATGACCAAATTTGTGGATAAGAAAGGTGACTCCATTGTTTCATCTATGGCTTCCAGAGGCAGACACATGAGGTCTACTCCACAGCTGTCTCTAGCTACTCCTGAAACCCACCTAGAGAAAATTGTCAGAAGAAGAAAGACCCTTCAAGAAGGTACTTCAACTGTTGAACCGGGTATTTCTGATCATTTTCACCATCCTCCTATAGAAAATCCAATAGTTATTTCTCATTTTCCTGCTACACCCTCTGTTGGAATTTCTATAAGCTTAAATTTTGGGAGTTTTCTTGCTAATTTTCCCTCTCCGAGCTTCACTACTACTACTCCTGTTAAATTTGCTACATTTATGGAGAGGTAAACCTCTACTCCCTCAAGTCCTCTATTGTTTTATTTTTTCCAAAGAAACACGCCTCCAATCTCCCCTTCTCGAACTCCATCCCCACCTAGTTCTCCTCCAATTCACATCCCAATGGCAGGTGTTAATACCCCTAGAAATAGAATGGATGCCATATTAGCTACCAGATATGCCCCTCTTGTTCTGCCTCAGCCTCTTAATGCCCTACTAGCTGGTGGGTACCTTAAGTGACTACCTAAGTTTACAGGAGAGGGATATATAACTACAGAAGAGCACCTTGCATCTTTCTATAGTTATGTTGATAACTATGTCATAGTAGACGAAGATGTATGGATGAGGCTTTTTGTCCATAGCCTTGATGGAGAAGACAGAAAGTGGTTCAGAGCCCTAGCTCTTGGATCCATTTCTGGGATTGATGCTCTAGATGATATATTCTTGAGACAATGAGGGGATAAAAAAGACTTCATGTATTATATCACAGAGTTTGGATCCCTAAAGAGAAAGGAGGGAGAATCTGTCTTTGACTTCTCCAAAAGATTCAACAAAATCTACAATAATATCCCTGCAGAGATAAAGCCTACAGAAGCCTCTGCCAAGATTACCTATGTTAGTGATTTTGACCCTGACTTATACCTCTTTTTAAGAGAGAGAAGAATTACCTCCTTTTCCTATACACAAGATGTAGCCCTGAAAGTAGAATCTAACATATTGGTAGTTGACCGACTCAGGATACATACATATTATTTGTCTTATGGATCACATTTTTTATAAATGTATGTACATGTATATGTGTGTGCTTCTCTTTCTATGTGTGTGCAACATGCCAATCTAATACGTGATTAGATAGAGTATCTGTCATGTGATTAAATCTCCTAGGATCATTGATATACATAATGTAATCAAAGTAACATTCTAAGAGACGTACCCTAAGCAAACGTCAATACAAAGTAGGATCATAAATGCAGTAAACTCCATTTAAATGGGACACAACCAATTGATCATATAGGTAGACCCATAGGTGTGAAATTCCATGCGACAAAGCATCACGATGAAACTTTATCACTGCATTGTACTTGGTGACATTGTTTGTGGTGTCACTTAGAAAAATACCTCTGGAAGATAGAAACTGGCCTCCAAGTGTAAAAATCACCCAAGCTGTGGAAGCAAGCCTTCGAGTGTGTCAACTAGCATCATCCATGAACCCAAAATACACCTCTGATTCACTTGACATCTGCCACAATGAAAAATAAGACATAAATAACTACACGCCCACAAAAAAAATACAAAACTTGTATAAGAACTATACATATGTACAAGAATTCTTGATATACTTCTTGAGTAATACTTCTTGAGTAATACGAGTAATACTTCTTGAGATAGAGCCCATTTCTAGGTTCTGCCAAGGAATTTCCTTCAAAATCAACCAGACAGTAAGCGCCCTTATTCAAAACCTCTTTCACAATGAACGGTCTTAACCACGTGGGTTTGAACTTGCCTGCCCCTAGGGGATATTTGTCTTGATCATAGACAAGGACAAGATTTCCTTCAAAGAAAATACAAGGATAAATGGACCAATCATACTGACACTTGACTCATTTCTTATGAGCCTCGTTGGCCAAGGATGCATCACGACGCTACTCATCAAGTTGCTCGAGATATAATTGGGATTCCTCAAGCGGTGAAGTGTTTGGAAATAGCTCTACTTCCAGCTTCAAAGAAGGAATCTAACACTCATTAGGTAAGATTGCGTCCATCCTATAAATGAATTGAAAAGGTGAGAAACTAGTGGCAGTCTTCATAGATGTTTGGTAGGCCCATAAATCTGAGTACAACATCAAATGCTAATTCGACTTGGTAGAATTGATATTCCGTTGAAGAATATCCTTTAGATACTTATTCACAGCTTCAACCTGACCATTTTCTTGTGGGTAATAAGGTGATGAATTATCTTGCCTCAACCTAAGCTTTGATGTCAACTTGGTCATCATTTTATTTTGGAAGTGACTGCCATGGGTAGTGAAAATCGCCTTTGGGATGTTGAACCTTTTTACTATCTAATTAAAAATGAAAAGAGACATTATTTCACCATCATTGTTAAACGTTGGCATAGCCTCGACCCACTTTGGGAAGTAGTCTACTGCTATGATGATGTAACGATGGCCCCTGGCCGAGGCCGGGTGACATGTAGTGAAATCAATCCCCTAGTTGGTGAAAGGACCAACAGCAATGACAGGAAACATGGGAGCGGGATGTGCCCACATATTCTGAGAGAAGATCTGACATGGGTGGCACTTCTTCAGCACTTCAACGCAATACGTGATGAATGAGGGCCAGAAGTAATCAGCACGTAGAATATTTTGGGTTGCTTCCAACCCAAACAAATGACCACCACATGCTCCAATGTGACAGTCATTCAAAACGATCTCTACTTCTTCATCAATAAGGCCTCGATGAAGAATGAAATCTACACCTCAACAATACAAAGTATTATCGAGTATAATAAAGTTTCGTTCCTGATGGAGAATTTGTCGACACTCATCGTGAGAAGTAAAATCAGGTCCCTTAAAAGTCTAGATATAGACTAGTATATCTCCATACCAGGGGTTCGAAGATGTGATAAGAAAAATATATCCTTTGATAGGCAATTCTTTGGGAATAATATCACTAGACTCGACTAGAAGTTCCGAAATAAGTTCTGCAAAGACCGATGACTTTTTTTATTTCGCGGAAACAATATCCAAGTCAAATTTGTGGAGGATTACAATCCATCTACTGATCTTTCCGCCAATGACCCTTCGTGTTAACACATATTGGAAATGGTTCACAATGGAAATGACGGTGGTCTTTCAAAGCAAAATGTAATGGCGAAACAGTTGGACAACATGCATTGCTGCCAAAGCATGTTTCTCAATGTGAGAATAGTTGTGTTTCGACCCAACCAGACCTTGGCTAAGGTAATTTATAACATTCTCATTGAGAAAATCATCCTCTTGAACCAAGACCATGACAATGGTTTTCTGTAGCAGCCAGATATAACAAGAAATATCTATTATAATCGGGAGGCCGTGGCAGAGGGGAAAATGTCAGGGCATGTTTCAATGCTCCAAAGGAGTGCTAAGCATCTTTGTTCCAATAGAATGGGACTCCATTTTTCAAGAGATGCATAAACCCTTTAGTGATCTCAGTTCAATTCACACCAAAACACCAAAGAAATTTTGCTTTTACGTATAAGCTCTAAAGTTGGGGTATTGTGCACAGGGGAGGCAACTAAACTATCTCCTTAACCTTGAGAGGATCGACCATGATCCCCATTTTAGAAACAATGAAACCTAAGAGATGACCTGGTGTCATGCAGAAACTCCACTTGTTAGGATTCAAGTGAATCTTATAGTAGCGACATCGTTAAAAGACTAGTCAAAGATGAGCGGGATGATCATATCTCTTTCGAGAGTGTAATTCTATATCATAGAGATAATCCTCGACTATATATCTAAGGTCATGAAAAGAAAACAAAATGGCCCACTGAAAGGTGGATCTAACATTTTTCAGGCCAAAAGGCATCCTACAATATGCGAACATGCCCCAAGGACAAATAAAAGTTGTTTTATGTTGTTATCCGTGTTTGATCTGAGTCTGGTTATATCCCGAGAAACCATCCATGAATGAAAATACCTCGTAGCCAGTGCATTCATCGACAATCTGATTGATGAATGGGGTGGGAAAATTATCTTTCAGATAGGTTGTTGATGATTAAAATCACAACAAAGAATTTACAGAGGGATTCGTGTCGACCGATCCATGCAATCGTGATTTCGCGACTCGGGGATTCCAATAAGGATCATAATGTAAACTCACAAAATGTGAAATCCTGAAGTGCTTGGGAATTAGTAACACAGTTGCATCCCATGGTCAGATGAAGAGGAGTTGTGCAAAGGATCAAAGCGCTCGAGTTGGTCACAGAGGAAGAGTTGCATGACCTTGAGGTGCCAGAATTGACTCGAAGGAGTCGTAACCTCACCCAGGAAATTCATGGGTGTCAGGCCTCATCCCAATCCTGATAAAAGTAGTTAAGGAAAATGGGGAAGGTGGTTGAAACCTTGTTTCACCACATAAATGGAAAGCATGGAGAATCTGGCCGTGGAGGGCAGACTGTCAGTCAAAAGTTTCCCTGTCATGGATTTTTTCTGCAAATCCCATATCGATATGATCTTTGAGTTTTGCAGAAGAATGCAGTTGCAGCCCAAGAGAGAAGGTTCCAAACACCAAACCTTGAATGCGATGACCAGAATGCGCTTCTGGAGGGAGGTGGTAGTTCTAAGTATAAATACTTAGTTTAGATATTTTGTTAAGGTCGATGGTTGAGCTAAGCTTCTGAATTGTAAAGTTTTAATGAAGCCTCTAGTTCTCTGGTTATGTATGGTCATTTGAGACTTCTTGTTTAATGATAGTCATGTTTCTCATCATCTATTTTTCTTCTGATATTGAATACTTCGGCATGGGTGATCCATTCGAATTGTTGTGACTATATTGCAATGCATATTTGATTGCAATATTATTATGACATTTTCAATTTCCTGAAGTTCCAGGTTCAAAAGGATCTTGTATTCGAATCTTTTCTTCCTTAGCCTGCTGGAAGACCCAATGTTCATAGCATACTTCTACTTTTCTTCACCATTTATTCCCCTTACTCACCCTTCACTACAATCTATTGATTGTAGTTAGATCAATACCTCACCTACTTATGTATGCTAGCCCAGTTTTATGAGTTGAAGTGATATAATCCTGAGAGTGTGTCCATTAGACCACCTTTAAATTTATTCATTGTGACATAAAAACTGATGGGTATTGGGCTTACCTTTGCCACAATCCAGAGGTGAATTCTAGGGATAACATTTTTGGAACCATTGTTGAGGATGAAATTGAAGATTTTCCCTGGGATTGAACGACAAAGCTTACTAGTTCTGAAGGTGCATCAGAACTTAGTACATGAAATATTTCAACTATGCACCTCGCAACTCCATTAAGGTGACTCCATTGTTTCATCTATGGCTTCCAAAGGAAGACACACAAGGTCTACTCCACAGCTGCCTCTAGCTACTCTTGAAACTGACCCGGAGAAAATTGTCAGAAGAAGAAAGACCCTTCAAGAAGTTACTTCAACTGTTGAACCAAGTATTTCTGATAATTTTCACCATCCTCCTATACAAAATCCAATATCTATTTCTCATTTTTCTGCTACACCCTCTATTGGAATTTCTATAAGCTTAAATTTTGAGAGTTTTCCTACCCATTTTCCCTCTCTGAGCTTCACTACTACTCCTCCTATTATAGTTGCTACATTTATGGAGAGGAAAACCTCTACTCCCTCAATTCCTCCATTTGTTTCTTTTGTCCCAAGAAACATGCCTCCAATATCCCCTACTCGAACTCCATCCCCACCTAGTTCTCCTCCAGTTCACATCTCAATGGCAGGTGTTAATTCCCATAGAAATAGAATGGACACCATAGTAGCTTCCAGATATGCCCCTCTCATTCTACCTATGCATCGTAATGCCCTACCAGTTGGTGGCTACCTTAAGAAACTACCTAAGTTTACAGGAGAGGGAGATATAACTATAGAAGAGCACCTTGCATCTTTCTATAGTTATGTTGATAACTATGTCATAGTATACGGAGATGTATGGATGAGGATTTTTTTCCATAGCCTTGATGGAGAAGAGAAAGGAGGGAGAATTTGTCTCTGACTTCTCCAAAAGATTCAACAAAATGTACAATAAGATCCCTTCTGAGATAAATCCTACAGAAGCCTCTGCCAAGATTACCTATGTTATTGTTTTTTACCCTGACTTCTGCCTCTTGTTAAGAGAGAGAAGAGTTACCTCCTTTGCTTATATGCAAGATGAAGCCCTGGAAGTAGAATCTAACATATTGACAGTTGACCGACTCGGGAATAAGGTTGATAAAGACAGAGGAAAGGGAAGATCTATGCCTCAAACTCCAGTTCCTCTACCCTCCCCCCTCAAATCGATGAAGTAACCAAGTTACTAAAATCACTTTCAGCTAGAATGGAAAGGTTGGAATTGGAGGGAAACCAAACATACACAAATCCTCAAAATGTTGATAACAGAGGCAACTTATGGAGTCTGAATAACCATGCTCCTTAGATTATGCAAAGAGAGCCTCGGAATAGAGACAAGGATGATCATAAATTCCAAACCCCTCTTCAGAACAACCTTTTCATAGATGATGGTGGAGAGGAAGAGGACCTTGACCTAGAAATTCACTATCTCGAAGATGCATCTCCTTCTCCTCACTTAACTCAATCATCATACGGGGAGTCTCTCATGGACATTCAATTAAATGAGCTGAGCAAGGGAATAAGGACAACAACAACCCGAATAGATACAACCTCAGGTCTAAGAACAAATATGGGAATTCTGATATCCCTAATCAACCTCCTAGATCTGACAAGCTCGCCAAAGACATGGAAAGTAGCAGAAAGGAAAAGAGAACACAGAACCCCCCACCAGTAGTCAAAGGTCCTATCCCAGAGGTAAAATAAATTATGAAGCTCCCCTCCTATTTTAACTTTGAGAATGAAATTCAAAATATTAGGATCCCAGTACCCTTTTCAGAGCTAGTCAAGCATGAAGACTTTAAGAGATTCCTATCTAAACTGTTGTTTCCTGAACCTTTGAATCATCCCTCAGACTCAATCAATTTGTAAGACGCGAAGCCAGCAGTCATCCTAGGTCCCATGGTAGAATATAGAGACGATTCATCCCCTCCCTTCTACACATCACTAAACATACATGACAAGGTACTGCATAATTTTCTGATGGATTTAGGGGCCTCTCATAACCTCATGCCCAAAACTGTCATGGAATAATTAGGTCTAGAAATCACAAAAGCATACCATGAATTGTATTCCTTTGACTCCAAGAAAGTGAAATGTCTTGGAGTCATCAAAGCTCTGGTTGTGACCTTGTTTCATCTTCCCATGAAAAGTGTGGTCATGGATATCGTGGTGGTTGATGTCCCTCCCAATTTTGGCATGCTATTGTCAATATCTTGGATAAAAAGACTTGGGGGAACATTGCAGATGGACCTCACATATGATACCATTCCTGTGTTTTGGGTGGAGCATAGAACACTATACAAAGAAGCTCAGTTGGCCTACATTATCAGCGATGAAGAAGATCCCACCAACCATCTTATATTTCCACTTGACACTGATTTCTGATCTAGCTTATTGCAGCTCACTGATGCCCCTGATCCCCCTCTTGAGATCAGAAAGTCCATTACTCTCTGTGAAGATTCTCCTCCTATTACCTCTGTGTGGAAAATGTTCTTTGATGGAGCCGCTTCTAAAGAAGGTGTTGGTGCTCAAATAGTCCTTGTTTCCCCTGCTCAAGAAACTATATCTCTCTCCTACAAGTTAGAATTTGAAACGACCAATAATGTGGCAGAATATGAAGCTCTTGTTTTAGGTTTGAGGGCTGCAAAGGACATGGGGATTGAAGAGATATCGGTGTTTGGAGATGTTGAGATAATTGTCCAGCAGATCATAAGTATTTATCAGGCTAAGCACCCTCAACTGAGATCATATAGAAATGAAGTATGGGACCTCATTGACAATTTTTTCTCATCTTTCAACATTTGATTTGTTCCCAGAGAAGAGAATGTCATGTCTGACTCTTTGGCTATATCAATAAGCAATTTCAGAATCCCTCATCCACCTAAGCTTAGGTATGATGTATAAGTAAAATATAGACCCTCCATACCTAAAAACATCAAGCATTGGAAAGTGTTTGAGGACGATATTGAGATCAAAATATTCTTGTAGATTGTTGATGAGTTTTCAGCATTACACATTGATCAAGATACCGACTCTAAAATACATCCTCATCCTAATGTTTCTCTGAACAAAATTGTTGATCATCACATTGTCCAGTTACCCAACAACCACATCCCAAAGGGACTAGTCCCTTTGGAAATATTATTTGACATAAATGATGTGGTGATAAAGGGTAAAGTCCCAAATGAGGATGTTGATGTAGCTGAGTGCAATATTGGCACAAAGAGGAACCCCAAATTTGTCAAGCTGTCAAGTAGTTTGTCAAAGGAGGAGAGGGTCGTGTATGTTGAATTGTTAAGGGAATTTGCTGATGTGTTTGTCTGGACCTATGAAGACCTTAGAACATATGACATGAGTGTCATTGAGCATAAGATCCCATTGAAAGAGGAATCCAAACCATTTAGGAAAAAATTAAGACAAATAAATCCTATGTTGCTTCCTGTTATGAAGAAAGAGGTAAAAAAGTTGTTGGATGCCCAAATCATCATGCCTTTGAGGTATTCTGAGTGCGTGGACAACCTGGTCCCAGTAAGGAGGAAGAATGGAGAAATGAGACTCTGTGTCGATTTTAGGAACCTGAACAGAAGCTCCAATAAGGACACTTACCCACTGCCAAAGATGGAACACATATTGCAAATGGTAACAGGTGCATCCAGGATTTCCATGATTGTTGTCTCTTCTAGCTACAATCAGATCTCTTCTTTTCCTGAAGATAGAGAAAAGGCAGCTTTTACCACTCCTTGGGGAATTTTCATGTATGCCAAAAATCCCTTTGGATTAATGAACGCATGAGAAACCTTTCAGTGACCCATGGACATCGCCTTCATTGGGGAGAAGGATAAATTTGTGGTCATCTATCTAGATGACATAACAGTATTTTCTAGATATGATAAAGAAAATACCTCAAGCGATCATGTTGTTCTTCAATNTGCACTTTAACCAAAGTCAAAGTGAAAATAGACAAAGTACTAGGTACAAAGTGTCTAATCCTTCCCACATGTGCTAAGGAGGACAAAAGCACATGGGAAACACCTCCCAAGGTACAAATCTCAACATGAGAGGATGGGACACATTAGATAAAAAGGACTTCGATCTATGCAAAGAAAATGTATGGTCGAAGGTTTTCCTGATTGTGGTTTAGAAGTTGACTTTTGTGAACATTACATAGATGGGAAACAAAGTCAGGTGAGGTTCCCATCTGGAGTGACAAGGGAAAATGGGATTCTAGAACTGGTGCATAGTGATGTGTTTGGCCAGGTTACAGTGCCTTCACTTGGTGGATCCCTATATTATGTCTCCTTCATAGATGATTTTTCCAGGAAAACATGGATATATTTCCTGAGGAAGAAATCAGAGGTTTTTGAGAGATTTAAGGAGTTTAAAGCTCTTGTGGAAAACCAGACAGAGAAGAGGATTAAAGTGTTGAGAAATGACAATGGTGGTGAATTCTATGGAAAGCAATTTGATCAGTTTTGTAAGCATTGTGGCATAACACGCCAAAATACCACACCATATACCCCACAACAAAATGGAGTTGTCGAGAGAATGAACAAAATGTTGATGGATAAGGGAAGGAGCATGCTCAACGGTGTTGGGATCGCACAAGAATTCTAGGCGGAGGCAATCGAGACTGCAAGATATCTGGTGAATATGTCTCCTTCGTTGGTGCTAATCGACACGACTCCAAATGAGGGATGGTTGGGTACGAATCCTTCGGTGGCACATCTCAAAGTGTTTGGTTGTGATGCATTTGTGCATTTTCCCAAGGAAAAGAGGAGTAAGTTGGACAAGAAGGTAGTCAAATGTATTTTCATTGGATACAAAGAAGGGATGAAAGGATATAAGCTCTGGTATCCTACCTCAAGGAGAACAATGTACAGTCAAGATGTGATCTTCATAAAAGTCAAAGGTAAATCCAAGCCTAACGAAGTTGTTCAAACCGAGAATAATCATGATATTATGCAGTTTGAACTAAGGAATGAAGAAGATGATTCAGATGAGTCGATTGAATCTGAGGAAGAGGTGGAACAACAAACTCTAATGGTAAGGAGGTCAGAAAGAATAAGAAAAATAGTTGAAAGGTACATTATTCCCAAATTTCGTTCCACATTCATGTTAACTACCATCGACGATGAGCCCAAGTCGTTCGGTGAGGTAGTTGACTCAACAAAGGGTAAACTCTAGAAGGATGCCATGATCGAAGAGATGGAATCCTTGTACAAGAATGAGACATAGGAATTAGTCAAGTTACCTAATGGAAGAAAACCCATCAGTAGCAAGTGGGTGTTCAAGAAGAAGATGAATGCCACAGGACAAGTCGAGAACTTCAAAGCTCGACTGGTAGCAAAAGGATATTCCCAAGTCGAGGGAGTCAACTTTGGTGAGATTTTTTCCCCTGTTGCAAAACTAACTTCCATTAGATTACTAATGTCTCTGGCTACAACATTCAATCTGGAGATAGAACAAATGGATGTGAAGACAATGTTCCTACATGGGGACCTGGAAGAAGAAATCTACATGAAACAGCCTAAAGGATTTGTAGTAAAGGGAAAGCAAGAGTTGGTGTGCAAACTCAAAAGATACCTTTATGGTCTAAAGCAATCGCTAAGGATACGGTACCAGAAGTTTGACATGTACATCCTTAGTTTGGGATTTGTGAGAAGCAAAGTTAATCACTGCATATATTCTAAGGAAGAAGCTGGGAGTTTCATATATGTAGCTTTGTATATCGATGACATGTTGTTGATTGGAAACAACATGGACACAATAAAGGAGGTGAAGAAGCAGCTATCCTCCAAATTTGACATGAATGATCTCGGTGCAGCTAACTTCATTCTGAAAATGGATATTAAGAGAGATTGAGCCGCTATAAAGCTTTGGTTGAATCAGACGAAGTATATTGAAAAAGTTCTGAAACGATTCAACATTCAGGATTGCAAACCGGTGAAGGTGCCAATTCTAGTGGGAGTGAGGCTTACTGTTGAACAGTGTCTAAAGACACGGGAAGAGATAGAGGACATGGCACATGTTCCCTATGCAAGTGTTGTTGGTAGTCTAATGTATGTGATGGTATGCACTTGACTAGACATTGCCCATGCAGTGGGAGTGTTGAGCAAGTACATGTCGACACCTGGAAAGGAGCACTGGACAATTTTAAAGAGAGTATTCATGTATTTTTATGGCATAAAGGACTTTGCTATATGCTACCAAGGAAAACATAGAGGTGACAGTGGTAAATTAGATGTACATGGCTTTGTCGACGTCGACTAGGCTGGAGATCTGGATCGACGAAGGTCGACCAACGGATATGTCTTCAAGATGTTCGGTGGAGCAATAAGCTGGATGAGTAAGCGACATCCAGTTGTAGCCTTGTTGACAATAGAAGTTGAATGCATGGTAGCCACTCGTGGAAGAAAAGAAACGGTATGGCTACAAAGGTTGTGTTCATGAATCGGATTTGAGTAGAGAGATATGAAGGTAAGTTGTGACAGCCAAAGCACAATATTTCTGGCAAAGAACCTTGCTTATCATTCAAAGACTAAGCACATTGATGTACAATACCATTTCGTAAGAGATATGGTGGAAAGTAAGAAGGTGCTACTAGAGAAAGTAGACACTTTGGAAAACATAGCAGACTCTTTGACCAAGTTTGTGAGTGTTGTGAATTTCTCTTGGTGCAGAGAGAAAATGGGCATTGTTGCCCTGGGTCTGTGAGAAAAATTTCAGGAATCTCTTGTTTCGGCAAAGAAGACAACAAGTGGGAGAATGTTGGGTTGTTATATTATTTGCAGTGAAATTATAGTCGAGGTGAATCCATTGATGGTCGAAGTCAAGGTAGATTGAAAACATCGACAACAAGTTGAAGTTGAGGTGCTTAGGCAATAGGTTGAAGTCAAGGTAGATCAACAGGAAGTCAAAGGTCGAGGAAGTCGACAAGGTAAAGTTGAAGTCAAAGATATCGACAAGAAGTCAACCAACAAGAGGTCGAAGTGTGGGCGTGAGACGATTGACTAGAGACTGAATGAAAGTCGAAGGGTAGTCAACTAGTAAACCCGAATTGGAGTCGAATGTAACAGAATCTTGGGATTTGCAGGATTTGTAGCCAATGATATGCATGGATCTTTAACCATTTTTGGGCGCCAATATTTATGGTTTTTCTTGTTGGAAATATTATAAAAAGGCATGTTGTAAGGCCATAAAGGTTGTTGTTGTAGGTGACCGTAGAATGCACTTTTGCAGGTTAATGCATGTGTAAGTGTAGGTTGTTGGTCATGCATACATAAGCCGAATTGCCTACAGGATTGTTCTTGTCTATGCAAGAGGGTATGATGTCGATTGTGTCTTAGGTGTGGACCAAGGTTAGACATGTAACCTTTTATTCTGAATGAATAAGACAACAAGGGAGAAGACCGCTCAAAGGAATGTTAATTTTCCCAATTAAGGGTTTCCAGGGTAAAATCTCAGTGTATTGTGTGATTGATTGTGTCCTTTGCTTTCTTGATTAAATCCTTCTTCTCTTCTATTAGGATTAGTGTGGAAGTGTCCTGCATTTCCTAACATTTTACACTCTGTAATATTTCAAAGCCAAGATGAATAAGTACACTCACTCAGCTTCTTCGATCATCTTGTGTTATACGAGATAGAGAGACAATTTTCTCGTAGGTACAAATTTCCAAATACTTTGGATGAAGTATATTTTTTAAGCATAGGAATTATGTTTGGGATTTAATGATGATTGGTTAATTTTGATATTAAATAAGACAACATCGAAGATAGTGCAAGTGAATATCAAAGGTTATTCAGGTAAAGCTGAGAAAATTTTCATATACATACATTTTATTGATGTGGGAGGCGTGACTTGTTTAAAATATGTATAAATATGAATAAAGTATAATTGTGACCACATGGATGTGTTTAGTGTTATAGGCTCCATACATAGCATTTATGCAAGCATGCAACCTATTTATCGTGACACACTGGGTATCCCGCCAAATTTGTCTTTTCTTGCGGCAAAGTGGGTATCACGCCTAATTTATCTTTCCTCACGACACATTGTGTATCACAACTCTTTGTAGTCATGACACATCATTGTAAACATTCATTCATCGTAAAGGGAAACTACCAAGTGAAATATTTTCTTCCTCGTGACATAGTGCATATTGCACGTCAACTCTTTTTAGTCGTGACGCATTGCATTGTGGTAAAATTTCATTCATCACGATAAAGGGAAACTACCAAGTGAACTCTTTTCTTCTTTTTCGAAGGAAAACTTTCCTTCATTGCATCATTGGAATGTTTCCTTACTTGCATCATATCGCATTCAAAATTCTTTTCTTCTTTTTCGAAGGAAAACTTTCCTTCATTGCATCATTGGAATGTTTCCTTACTTGCATCATATCGCACTCAAAATGCCTTTTCTCGTGAAACAATGTATCACACTCAAAGTTTTTTTAGTCATGATGCACCGTAGCACACTAAAAACAAATGTCGCAACACGCCATGTCACACTCAAATTTGTTTTTATTGCAACTCGTTGCATTGCATAAAAATTTATTTTTGTGCAATACATCGCACTTCTTCAAAGTTTCCTTTGCCATGATAAACCTTTTATCACATCACACGGATGTTTCTTTAAGTGTGATACAAAAAAGGACAAAGTCTTTAAAAAGAACACATCAAGAAAATATGCATTAACATTTTCTAGTGTGATACACCCAAAACAAGGTCTTTTTGGTTCACACCATTCCAATTTATTAAGAGGGGCATGGAAGCACCAAATCTCTTTTTAGGTGTGATACACATGAGGGGTACATAAAGAAATTCTTCATAAGATTTAAAGAAGGGTGTGACACATGACACACCACACTAGATTTAAAGAAAGGTGGGACATGAGGTGTTTTGCACACAAAGTGTAAAGTGGTGCAATACAATGTAGCTCTCCATGCTGGAAGCGAGAGGATGAATGAGAAAAAATGCACATGGATGCTCAAAAGTGTAGTAAATGGAAGTCGTGTAGGGTGTCATCATTGGAATACCAAACACTTTGTCAACCATAGTCAATCATTGTCAACCATAGTCAACCATTGTCAACCATAGTCAACCATTATTAACCAAAGTAGTTGAAGTCAACATATAATTAACCATAGTTAACCATTATGATATCTACTTGACCAAATTCAACCATCATACTCAACCATAGTCACTTTTAGTTAACAATAGTTAATCTTTGACACACTGAAACACATTTAACCATAGTCAAACTCTATCAACCATAACCAATTATAATCAACCACAATCAACCAAAGATAATCATACTCAATCTACAATCAGCCATAGTTAGCCATTAAAAACTACAATGAACCAAAATCAACTATTATCAACAATAGTAAACCATCATCAACCCTATCAACATGGTCTAATATAGTTAACCATAGTCTACCATCGTCAACCATAGTCTACCATCGTCAACCATATTAAACCATCATCAACCATAGTCGAACATGGTCAACCATAGTCAACCATTGTTAACCAAAGTCAACCTACAATCAACCATACTTAACCATTATGATCTCTACTCAACAAAATTCAACCATCATGCTCAACCATAGTCTTTTTAGTTAACAATAGTTAATATTTGACACACTCAAACACATTTAACCAACCATGACATTTCTATTATAACATCTGATATAGGAGAGATGAAAAATTATGGATGTGATAAGTGGCATTAAATGGTNAACCTCCTTTTACCCCACTTAAATGTTCAAGTACAAGATGATTCAAAATGAAAATGTCTCCTTGGTATATATAGGAGACTAGGAGGTATAATTACAACTAATGGCCTAAAGCCGACATAAGTAAAATAACATTACTAATATAACATGACCTAGTTAAGGGGTAATGAGCCAATATTAGGGCTTAACAGAAGAATACCTCAAGTGTCAGATTGTCCGAAGAGAATCTAGGTCATCTGATCCAGAGCGTCAATCTGAGATTTGAAATATCCAAAGTCCAGAGAGCCAGAGAGACGAAGTAAATTCTCGACCATCAGATCATCCGAAGAATATCGCAACCATCAAATCATCTAAATAATACCTCAAGTGTCAGATCGTCTGAAGAGAATTTGGGTCATCTGATTCAGAGCATCAGTTTGAGATTTGAAATCTCCAAAGTCCGAAGAGCCAGACAACTGAAATACATCCTCGACCATCGGATCATCCGAAGTCAATTTTAGTCATCAGATATTTCTAAAGTGGAAGGATAGGATAAGTTAGAATAAGGGTGCACTAATATCAATGGTCGATAATCGAGCTCTCATATCTATGGTCGATAGGACATATCAGACCCCCCCCCCTCCGAACCTTTCTTCCTTTAATCGGGGGGGAGCTTGAGTTTGTGGTATTTTCCATGTGGGACCCTCATACGTGTCACATTCCTATCAACTTGGGTGCCCCTCACTCATTACCACTTACCGCCTAACCCTCCCTCCGAGTAAACCACCAAACCACTCATACATACCACCTCTGCACTCCAACGTCACACTCCACTACCCGCTACACATCACACTCCACTACCGTACTCTTCCTCCACACTCCACTACACTGCCTACACTTCTCACCCATGTCAATAATGACATCTAGTATACCACATTAGCAAGGACACATGGAAGTAATCTACATACTTTTAGAAGAAGTAAAGTCTTAGACTTGAGATTTCAGAAGTTCGGAGACTCAAAGGAGATCTCGACCATTGATCAAGAAAGGGACTACAGAACCGTTGATCTGGTAGAAAGGTCAAATTCTTGAAGTGAACGAGGACCATTGATCCAAGAGGGACATGCATCAATGAGTTGTCAACTTCGGAAGTTTTTCATATGGGAAAAGCGAGGTTTGATATTTGAAACTCCCAGAGCCTGGATCACGAAGTAAATCTCAACCGTTGATTTAGGAAGGGTAGATCTGATCCGCAAACTTCAGTGGAAAGATATGAACCATCAATTCAGGAGCACCGTCAACATTGTGAGATCGACAGTCCCATCTCATTGCAGGGCCAGAACATGCTCGTGTCTTAATTTTTTGTGAGCGGGCCGCAATCGAAACCACAGTTTTGGAGAAAGGATGTGTGGAGGCTCATAGTGAATTGCGGGGTGAAAAGAGGGTTTCCCTCAAACCGCCTTTGGTTGCACCCGCAATCACATGGTCACATGATAGAATCTCCCATGGTCACATCAGTGGAAGATAAGGGAAGGAGTTAACACTGCCAGGCTCCACCTCGAAGTATAATCCAATGGCTTTGATCAAACCAAATATGATCAAAGGGTTGGTGTTTCATATCATGATTTCTTGATCAGTTACAATTCAGTTACACTAACTAAATCATTGTTCCTGAGTGGCTGAAACATTGTTCCTGAGCATTGGAATCATGGATCTTAAGAATTTTGAGATTCCCAACTTGAGCATTGGATATTGGGAGCATAACGGATGACGAGAGTATGAATAAAAGAAAAATCTCATGACAAGGTGAGGTTGTTGTTTCTCTGTAAAAGTAGTCGAACTGTATGAAATGAAAGAAACAACATGAACTGAGGGAGAAAATGGAGAAATGAAGAATATGAGCTGGACAAAGAAAAAATGGTGAAAACAACAGACTGTTGTATGAGAATTTAAGCGCAAGAAGATGCGAGCAGAAAGACACTGATTCAGGTAGAGTAGACCAGTGTAGAAGAACAATGATGAGACTGGTAAGCCATTGATAAACATTGTATCACTGTAATAAATTCCAGTAAGTGATTTTTTTATAATCAGGTTAGTAGGGAGGTACTAGGGAGGAATGTTGTCCTCGGAGTTTCAAGCAGGTGCTTGAACATAGGGATTTGTATCTTCCATCTGGTTGCATCCAGAAAAACTAGGGTGATAGGGTGGTGAAAGGGAGAACCATTGTTCTCTATTATACAGGTTGGTTCCTATGTGACTGGAAGTTGGTGCTTCCATCCAGTTGGTGTTGGAACA
>SNQJ01S0061855.1:96514-114597 GCA_010110895.2 Picea sitchensis | reverse complement strand
CCACTCTTAGTTGTATTAGTAATTCCAACAATAAGTCATTTGGATTCCAAAATCGACAAATTAAATGAAGGATTAACAAAGTGCAGTAGAAATTATAACAACATGAGAATCGAGCTTGAAGAGATAACAAATGGGAATATAATCCCTAATAATTCACATTTACATTGGATTCTTCCCCAATCACATTAATCATCCAACATGGGGACATATAATAATTGCATGGCCATAGTGAAACTTATTGTTCCAAAATTTAATAGATCAAACGCAAGACAAGCAACTAGATGGGTTAATAAAATCAAACAATACTCTAGGTATTACCAAATTTCTGATGATGAAGAAAAAAAATGTCGTGTATATACATATGAAGGCCTTTGCGTATGACTAGTTCCTATAGTGGAGAGAAAAATCCAAATCTCTATCAAGAGACTGGGATGTATTCAAAAAGAACTTCCTCCTACGTTTTCTCAACATGGAGGAAAAGAGGGGTTTTGCTTAACTCACCTGATTACAACAATCCAATATAGTGGAGGATTTTTTTCAGAATCTATGCTAGTCACTTGTGTCCCTAATATATCAAAATATTGGATGCTTCAAATATCCTTATAATGGTTGAAGGAAAGTATCTGAAATGAGCTCAAATTACTTGAAATTCAGGATATTGGGAAAGCTCATTAGAAAACCAAAATCGCGGAAAAGAAAATTAAAGAATATAAAAAGACATCATGGTGATCACTCAAAGACTCTATCTCAAAATGCATTCCCCTCACAAAAGGACACCACCACTAGATACAAGACAAGATAAGGACCAATTTTTTAAATGTAATGCACCCAATTGGAAATTGGGCCATAAGTGCAAAGACAAAATGTTTTATCATTGTGAAATAGAAAAGAGTGAAAATGACAAGGATGAAGAAGTACAAGACATATATTCATCCGGTGTGGAAACAAATAATGGATACTCGTGAAATTTCCATGAGTCGGGAAATCAAAACTCAAGTATGACACTCTTTGTCGTTGCAATGACGAGTATTTCTCAACACCAAAATCTTAAAGTTTACAAGTATGTTAAGAAATTTAAAGTAACAGTGCTCATAGATAGTGGCAGTTCATATAACTTTATAGATACAAAGATAGCAAGGCAATTAAACATATTCATTTATCCTACCTCTGAATTTCAAGTCTCCATCCCAAGAAATGGGACTACTTTATGTGAAGGGAAATTTCACAAGGTAGAAGTATCCATGAATGACTACAAATTAAAATATCATATGTATGTTATGCCTATCAGAGGGGTAGATATTGTCTTGTGGGGCCAATGGTTAGCCACACTTGGTACTGTTGGATTAAAATTACAAGAACAATTTATAAGATTTTATGAAAATGGGGAAAAGAAAAAATTACAAGGAATTAACTATCCTCCTATGCAAACAGTCTCATCTAATAGGATGGAAAAAATTATTAAAAATGGGTCCATGCTTATTTCTTACATTGCTATGCAATAGAGGTAACTACTAATGAGAAAAAAAATGATGATCCCAATAAATTAGTCAAAATTCTTGGAAACTATAGCACCATTTTACAGGAACCTCATCGTGAGTTTCTTCCACCTCATTCTAGTGACCACATCATATAATTTATCCCTGGGTCTACCCCAATTACAAAAAAATATTCTAAGCGGTTACACCAACATAAGACATAAATTGAACAATTGGTTCAAGAATTATTGTATTGTGGTATTATTACATGAAGAAAGAGTCCTTACTCAACTCTGATCATACTTGTTAGGAAAAATGATGGATCATCTAGAATCTGTATTGATTATCGAGCATTGAAAAAAGTTATGATAAAGGATAAATTTTCAATTCCAATTATGGATGAGTTATTGGAAAAGATCCATGCTGCTAAATATTTCTCCAATATGGACCTGACATCAGGTTATTACCGAATAATATTTCGAGAGGAAGACATTCCCAAAAAAACATTATGTGCCCATGAAGGGTTGTACGAATTTCGGGTCATGCCTTTTAGTTTATCTAATTCTCTCGCTACCTTCCAAGGAGTAATGAATGAATTATTTTGTTCATACCTATGGAAGTTTGTACTTATTTTATTTGATGATATCCTTGTCTATAGAAAGAACTAGAACTCACACCTAAATCACATAGATATAGTATTAAAACTTCTTCAAGAGAATAAGTTTTATGCTAACAAATATAAATGTATATTTGGACAAAAGGAGATAGTATTTTTGGGACATGTTGTATCAGATGAAGAAATCAAGTTGGATTTGGAGAATATTGTGGAAGTTACTGAGTGGATTAGCCGAAAATCAATCAAATAATTATGAGGATTCCTTTCTCTTACTAGGTAATACAATAGATTCGTTTGAAAGTATGCACAAATTGTGGCCCCATTAACAACACTATTGAAAAAATATGTATTTAAATGGAATGATGAGGCTGAAGCTTGTTTTAGAAGGTTCAAGGTCTTAATGACATCCACCTCAATTTCACCAACACCAGATTTCTCCAAAACATTTATACTTGAATGAAATGCTTCATGAACATGAATAGGTGTCATACTTATGCAAGATAATCATCCCATCCTATTCGAAATTCAAAAATTCAAACCAAGGGAGAAAAAAAAAATCAACATATGAAAAATAAATATTGTAAATTATGCATGCCTTGGTTAAATGGAAAAAATACTTGTTGGGAATAAAATTTCTCCTTAAAAAGGACCACAATGGCTTGAAGCATTTAGATCATATTATCTCATCTCATGTTTTATTTTGAATTGGATATGTTGTAAAAGGAAGTTTCCCCCTTGAAGGGGATTGTAATCATTGACTTGTTATCATTTTTCAAGGCGTTGGATCATAACATTTGGTATTAGAGCATTGATCCCAGGGATTTTCTTCTCCAAGCAAGTCATCTTAGCATTTTCTCTATAAAGTCTTTTTTGGGACAATTAAGATAGAAAAACGTGTATTTTATTTAGAAGACATTGTGAGGTATCTATGGTAGAAATTTAATATTTTGGGTCATTATAATTTCTGAGATACACCCTGTGGAAGATAGGGTTTTTGACTAGTCCTATTACTAGTCTCGAACAAGTGTTCCGAGTAAAAATGTCATATATTTTCATAAAGGATCCAAATTCAATGAGACTATATTCCTTTGAAATAAGATAGTCACAGTATTTAGGTACAATTTTCAGATTCATGTATCAAATATAGAACACATTGCATACTATACAATTTCACCCTCCAGAAAAGTCCAAAAAGAAGCAAGGTTTGGGAAAGTTAGCATAACTTTCACTTGGCACATAAAATTTTGGTCAAACCTATGGCATTGCAGAGAAGACGTATCAAAGTACTATAGGATGAAATTTCAAACTCAGAAAGGAAGAAATTGCAAAAATACATCAAAAGGAAGCTCGGCTAGGAGGACAGACTCCAAATTAAAGGTTTGAAAGGTGCATAACTAACAATTGACATAATTTTTTATTGGAAGATCTATTTTTGGTGAATCAAATTTTTTGATAAAGAGGAAAAATAGGAGCATCAGATTTTTTTCACATGGCTCCAAGGGCTCCTCCAAAAATTACTTCACCCACTAAACCTCTAGACAGCTCAACCATGACTCGAGATGAAATCCAAGAGATTTATAACCAGATGGGCAAGAAGATCACTGAAAATAGGGAACAAATGGAGAAGAATATGGATGAAAAAAAAATTACTAAATTCCATAAAGGAATTGCAAAATTTATGTCTTCCATGTTCTCTTAGGCTCTATATGAGAGACTCCCTAAAGGAGATATCAAAATGCAAGGAACTCACGAAAATAAAGGTAGTATTCAAGTTGAGCAACCTATTGATAATAAGCAATTTTCAAGTGGGTTTAACTCTAATAGTGGAGTTAATCATGATGCGGGTCCTAAATTAAAATCTCCCAAGATTGAATTAAAGGCGTTTGATGGAATAGAGGTATTTACATGTGTGAACCAAATAGAGCAATATTTTGAACTACATAATATTATGGATGATAAGAAAGGGATTCACATAGAAACTTCTAACTTTGAGATAAAACCATATCAATGGTATCAATGGGTAGTTAAAAGGAAGCCCCATTTTTATCATTATACTTGATGTTTATTTACAAGAGACTTAGAAGCACAATATGGGAAAGTTTTGGAACATGGCTACTTTAGTCAATTGACAAGAATCAAGCACTTAGGTGATATTGAAGATTATAATTTAGAATTTCAGGTATTCACCACAAGGGTGGATGACATAAGCGATGAAATCTTTTTGCAAGCTTACATGGGTGGATTAAAACAAGACATTAAAAATGAGATTTTCTTAAAACATCCTTCAAACATTATGAAAGCTATGCAATCGTCTCATCATATTCAAGCTAAGAATAAGACTACACACAAGTCTACCATGGGAGAATATAGAGGAAGAAAATATTGTTTTGGGGTTCATAATAAAATCGTACCTCAACCGACAAGGTTGAAACTTCAACAAATGGATGAAAGAATAGCAAAGGGACTATGTTTCAATTGTGACAACAAGTACAATACGGGGATAAATGCATTGATAAAAAAGTACTCTACATAGAAAATGAAGAGGAAGATGATCAAGAATTGGAACCATCACAAGATATACATCTAGAAGAGACTACTCTAACAATATATTTTCATTCATTGGTCGACATCAATACTCCACAAACCCTCAAGATAGAAGGATATATCAAAAAGAAAAAGGTAACAATTTTGACTGATTTTGGTAGTACACGTAACTTCTTCAATTGCACATTAGAAAAAGATCACAATTTCTTTGTATATCCAGCACTAGAGTTCAAAGTAATGATTGCAGATGGAGGTACCATAAATTTTTCTGGGAAGTTCCATAGTATTAATCACAATATGGGGGAGTATTTATTGGATATTCCCATGATTTCCATCCAAATGGGTGGTGTTGGTGTTGTATAAGGTGTCCAATGGTTAGAATCATTGGGAACCATGACCCTTAATTTTAAATATCATTTCATGATATTTTCCTTAGAATGAAAGGAAATTGTGCTTAGAGGTATCCAAGGGAATCCATGTAAAGTGATAAGCTCTAACAACATGAAAAAATTAATCAAAAAGGGACACCATGTTGTAATTGAAAATTTGAGCTCAATAGATTTTCAAACATATATATCCTTTGCTCCAATGGATCTCCAAAAATTTATAAGCAATCATTCCAAGGTGTTTGGAGAGATTCCTAAGGGTCTTCCACCTGCTCAAGATCATGCCCAATATATTCATCTGTGACAAGGAGGTGTACATCCATTCTTCCATGTTTCTTGATTAAAAATGATAACCAATGACAAGATCCTAATGAAAACTATTTTATCAGAGATGAATGGAGAAGGTAAAATCATACTAGAACCAAAAACAATCCTTGAAATAAGGATTAAAAAGATGCAAAATATAGCAATTACTAAGTACCTAGTCGAATCGAAGAACCTACTAGTAGAAGAGGCGACATGGGAAGATGATTTCTTCATGCATACAAATATGTGGTTGTCAAGTGTTGAGGTCAAAATTTGTTTGGAGGAGAGTGGAATGTTAAGCCCTATACAAATCCCCATACAAATCCCATGTTGTTTATAAAACCCATTGTTAAGCCCCTTATTGAATTATTACATTTCTTGTGTTATATCTGTATGTAGGCTCTAAACCCCTTCATCACACACTTTCATTATAATTGTACCCTTTGTCTCTTATATATATATATATATATATACCAAGGATACATAGTCTTAGGATCAACTTATATCATCTCATATTGTATTCTAAATTGGATATATTGTAAAACGCACTTTCCCCCTCAAAGTGGACTGTAATCATTGATTTTTTATCATTTTAAGGCATTGGATTGTAACAAAAATTCATAATTCTAATTGACAGTGGAAGCACCCATAATTTTATTCATCGTTTCATTTCCCAATAAATAAATTTCAATATTTGTGCAGTCAACAATTTTCAAATCATGATTGTCAATGGCAGTTCTGTGGAATGTGGCAGGCATTGTGAAAATGTGCACCTGCAAATTGGCAAGTACCACCTAAAATATCATATGTTTACTATCGACATGGGTTGTTGTGACATTTTTCTTGATGTTTAATGGTTATGCACTCTTACAATTCTAACAGGAGGTACAACAGTATAAGTTCCAAGGCATCACAACATGCTCACTTGAGATCATCAATTCCCACTGAATGGGAAAACTAATAAAAAAGTTCAATCTAACATTATTTCCCATCTCTATTCCATTCAAGTCATTGAGTCTCCCTATGTGCACCCTGACCTCCAATATATACTATCCTAACACCAAGCAATTTTTAAGACTCCCCAAGAACTTCCCCCTTCCCATGACATCCATGATCATTCCATTCCTCTAGTTCTAGACAGTCTTCCTCCCAATGTTTTCCCTTATCGTTATCCCTTTTCCCAAAAAAATGAAATTGAGAAAATTATTCAAGAATTTCTAGAAGCATGTGTTATATGTCTTAGTACCATCCCCTATTCGTCTCCGGTAATCATGGTACTCAAGAAAGAAGGCACTTGGTGCATGTGTCCTGATTTTTGGGCCCTTAACACACTCACAATCCAAGACAAAATTCCCATTTCTTTCATTGCTAACCTTTTAGATGAATTGAGTGGGGGTTAATACTTTAGAAAAATTGATCTCCATTCTGGCTACCACCAGATACGTATGAAAGATGAATACATCCCCAAGACTTCCTTTAGAAATCATGAGGGTCACTATGAGTTCTTGGTCATGCCCTTTGGCCTATGCAATGCCCCCTACACTTTTCAAAGTCTCATGAATCATATCTTTTGTCCTTTCCTTTGGCATTTGTCTTAGTTTTATTTGATGATATTGTAATACCCTAGTTATTAGTCCCCATATGAAATAATGTATTTTGTTTATTTGATGAAAGGTCGGAGTGCCCAAAAAATTAAATAAGCCAGCATGCCTAGGAAATGTAATGCTATGATCATTATTAATAATAAAATACATCTTTGGTTGTAATATAGACAAGTAAAAGAGTTATAGGGGGATATGATTCCATGAGAGAGGGGATAAGTCATTTTATCATATTTTATTTACCCATAATTGTTTTAATGGAGACAAGTGGTTACATTAGCTTCTTAGGGAAGGACGTGTGGTTCTTGATTTCCAATTAATTATATAAACCCATCTTGTGGATTGTTTGGGGGTTATTCTTCACTCACTCTGTTCATTAATTATCCATTGTTCACACTCTCCATTATGTTCACTTTTTCACTCATTCATTCTTGTTGKTGGAATGGGACCATGGGGGTGAATTATTGATGAGGAAGCATTTTTTTGTTAGTTGTAGAAGTGATTGGTGTATTCMTRCCCTGAATTAAAGCCTGCATGCTTGAGATGCATTGGAATGTACTAAATTTTATTCACAGTTGTGAGTCATGAGATTCTCGACATGGATATTATCGACCAGATGCACTGGAGCCCTGGAAGGAGTTGGACATCCCGATGGACTGTGTGGAAAAGAAGGGGATTTATTCTCTTGGGTTTTGTAGGCTAGAGAGAAGAGAGATGGTGTACTTTGGATCGTTGTGTGTTGAGAAACATGTGAGAGCTTGAGTGCTGACTCATTTGGGAAGCTGAGTGACACCCTGGAACCATCCTTATGGAATCATAGCCATGGCTTGAGGGTGACCTACTATTGAGACTTGGAACAATAGTGTTTATGGTTTGGTGGAACATCCTTGGTCTGTAGCCAGTTGGTGAATCCATTTCATTAAAGATAAGTGTTCTTTGTCATGTGTTTGTCTGTTGTATATTTATTTCCGATGTGTATTAATTAATATCTCTGAGATGTGTATATTTGGTGTGCATGATTGTTGGTTATTAATATACATGACATGTTTAAAAATTCTTTATACTGTATCATGAACCTTTATTATTCCATGTGTTGTTATCATAATTCGTTCATGCTTCTTTAATAATTAAATGGTATTATAATTTCAAAATTAGTTTCGAACAATGCTTTTGTGGTAGTGTGCCCGACTTAGGGGTGGTTGGGTACATTACACATTGGTATCACTGCTTCTGGTTGAAACACCGAAATGGTATGGGTCGTAACTATTGGACATGGTATTTTCATTAAGAAATAATATTTCTTTGAGATCCTAAATCTCAAGAAAAGGAGTGCCTTAAGGAAGTGCTATTGGGATCGAATTCATAGCAGATCAACTTCAAAAACACCTTCAGAACTATGAGGAAACTCTGTTACAGTCGCGAAGTTGTAAAATTAGTTGTCATTGATTTCAACCATAAAAAAAACTATGCAAAAGACCACGTACGAGGAAAGAAAAGCTTAGGAGAAATATCATTGCATAAATCACGTAGAAGCCAAAGTGAAATGAAAACAGAGATCCTTTGTAAAGGATCATGGAATCATGACCATTAGATCAGGAGCCATATAAGCAAGAGCCTTAAAATTTAATTGAGAATTTCCAGGTATAACCAGATCCATCGGATTGAACTGATAGATCATCAGTCATTGATCAAGTCCAAGTAGGAGATAGTTAGTTTCGAGACTCTTGAACTTTTCCACTTCAGCGATTACTGGAGACAAGGTAGAGGCATGAAATCCTAAAAATGTGACACCTATAAATCCTACCAACCATTAGATCGAGGGAAGAATTTGGGACTGATGCAAGACATTAGATCAGGAGTGGAAGGATAGTGTAAGTTTCAGGACTCTGGAACTTCACCACTTCAGTGATTATCAGAGACTAGGAAAAGTTGTGAAGTGTTGAAGCCATGAAGTGTCAAAACCACGAAGTGCAAAGCCAAAGTTGTGAAATCATGCAGGTCATCAGATCTAGAGCAGAGGAATGTGGAGCATCCATTTGGGTGATGACATGTCTTATGCCACATGGCAAGGGTTCCATATGGGGACATGTGTCACATGAATTTAGTGCCTTTTGGACCCCAACAAGCTAATTTCTTAGTCACGCATGGCACACATACCATGGGTCCATGTCACCATAGGTGACATCAACATGCCATGTCATCTCCAGGATTATGGGCTTTGGGAATGTCTATTTTCTTCTACCAACAAAAGTGTCGAAAGTCGAAGTAGCGAAATCACGTTGGTTGTTGATATAAGACCCTCCAGGATTTATCATGACTTTCAGATCAAGGAATGGAAGGACAAGGCAAGCCACAATATCCCGGAGTAATGAAATCACACAGACCATCAATCTAAGATCCCTTCAGTACTTTTCTCAACCATTAGAACAAACAGTGGAAGGATGGAATAAGCACTTCAATAGGTATAACTTTGGGGGAGTTGAACAAATTGAGAGTTGTAATATCTTAGAGTCCTAGAGTTTCGAAGCCCCGAAATAAATAAGTATCGTTCATCTAAAAACTTGATTAAGTCTTAGTCATTCAATTAATATAGTGGAAGGATAGTGCAAGTGTAGGTATTAACCAATGGTAAGCGGTCATCGTCACTTTATGACCACTTCAGCAGGAATAACTCCGGGGGAGTTGAACTACTTGAGAATTGTAATATCCCAGAGTCCTGGAGTCCTGAAGCCCTAAAATAATTAAGGATAGTTCATCTCAACACCTGATTAAGTCATGATCGTTGATTTCGTTGAAGCCTCCATATGATCTAGGATCATCCAGTCAATGGGAGATTAAATCTCAACCATCCGATATAGTAGTGGAGATAATATAAGTACTTCAACGAAGTGTACTTCGAGAAGTATTACTCTGGAAGAAAAACAATGAAGCACGAAGTGCCAAAATCCCAATAAATGTATATCAAGATCAGGTAGGATCATTCATGGTTGTTCAATAAAGAAGTGGGAGGGAATATTAAGTGAGAATGTTAATCGGAAGCCACCGGTCGCCTACAATGTATGACCACTTCGGCAAGTCAAAATCTAGGAGAGTTGGATGATCGAAAAGGGATAATGGTTGAAGACTGAAGTTCGGTAGACCTGTTTCCACAACTGATCTCATGATAAGGTAAAGGGGTTGATTAGAGGCGTGAAAGGCCTAGAAGTAAACAAGTTATCGGACATTTTCGAACGAGGTCTTGTGTAGAAGAATAAAGAGAAAAGCGCTAAAGGAACATCGCTTAGAGTGAATAAGAATGTGGTTTCTATCCCACAGTCACAAGGAAAGTGGATTGAAGGAAGTGCCTATGCAGAATTTGAATTATATACCAGTTTAAAGAGCATGTGGAATAATTTTACAATATTGGCACACAAACATTCATTTGCCGCTACAAGATTATGTTTTCACAAAAAAGGTGAAAGTGACTTTTTTATGAAGCCTTAACTTTTAGCTCATAGATCGGATTGGGGAATGTGAATAGTCATTAGACAGATGATTCAGAGGAGAATAACATTGAATTGTATAATTTGGAGTATGATGATATATTTCTTCATGAATTGAGCATAAAAAGGACCTATAGCATTGTTTGGATTTTTTTTTATAATATGCATAATCCTAACAAAATGGTTGCTTGCACATTTTGTAGAATTAGGGAGTATAACCATATAAGTTCAAGATAAGAATTTTTATTCCAGAAATGGAGGAAGGAGAGGAAGCCTTCAAGAATGATAAAGAAGCCAAAGGTCAAAATATTGGTGTTGGTAATGCAGAGACATAATCAAATGGGCACGGGAGCATAGGGGAACAAGAAACCTTAATAGATATTGTGAGGAGCCTGAAAATAGAAGTGCAGAGTTACAAAGAAAAAAATGAGTGGTTGATGAGAGAACAAAACCAGATAAATTATCAAGTAATGCAAATCCTAAATCAGTTGCATAGGAAAGAAAGGAATGGATCAGAATTAAGGTAGGAGAAAGAATAAATATTTCATGAAAGAAGAGGTAACTACAAAAGAGTTGCTCACTCAAGAAGTGCCAGCAAAAATCATAGAAATCACTCGCCACCTTATTTATCAAGGAAATTTTATGCATATGAGGAATCCATAAGTAGTCTAGAAGTGTCTCATGTTAGGCACCAAAGAAGAAGGAATGAATTGGAGAGTTTTCAAGGAGAGTTGAGGAAACTTAAGTCACCATCCTTTGATGGTGAAAGAGAAAGGGAAGATGATGTTGAAGCATGGCTTCTTGGACTCAAGAGGTATTTTCAATTGCATAACTACTCCTCAAACCTAGAAGCCAAAATTTCCAGTTACTATTTATATGGAAAAGTTGTTATGTGGTGGGTTCAACTTAAGAAAGTTGAGCACATTAATGAGAGGAGGATCACTTGGAAGAAGTTCAAGAAATATTTTCAGAAGGAATACCTTTCAAATCACTTATATCACAATAAGATGCAAGAGTTCTTTGAGATAATGTTGGGAAGCATGACCATGACAGAATATGAGAACAGGTTCTTGGGATTGTTGATGTAGGATTTATCAAAGATGAAAAAGTGAAGATACAAATTTTTTTAAGTGGACTTCCATCCTTTTATAAAGAGAATATTCAATATTATTATCCTAGGACATTGGTTGAGACCAACAAGAAGGCTAAGTACCTGTATGAGCAAGGCAAGGGCGGAGAATCCATGCATAAATCTTGGAAGGATAAGAAGAAGGAGAAATGTGACCAGAGGAGGAAGAGGTTCAAACCTCCTTTCAATAGAAACAACCCTAATAAAAATCAACAAGATCGATCTGCTAAGGATGAATCCAAGAAAAAGGATTCCTTGGGGAAAAGAGGAAGACCACCATCCAATGTCAGGGGTACAAAGAAAATCACCTATACGAGGATTTCCCTCATAGAGGAGATAAAGTGAATACCATGGACAACATCCAAGAGTCTACAATAGTGGAGGACATGGGAAAGATATATGCAGCCTTAGAAGATCGAAAAGCAGAGTACCAATCCAATATGATCGAAGTGGAAGGTAAGATCATTAATCATCCTATTGCTATTTTAATTGATTCAAGAGAAATTTGTTGTTGCATTGATCCTAAAATAGTGTATAGATTACATTTGGAGAAAAGTAAGCTACGAAAGTCAAGTTTGGTTCAGCTAGCCACTAGAACCAAAAGAAGGATCAATAAAGCTCTCAGAAGTTTTCCAATAAATATTAATGGAGTAAATATAGTTGTTGATATGAATATCATCCCATTAGGATATTATGACATCCTAATTGGAATGGATTGGTTGGACCAACACCATTCCATCCTAGATTTTGATAACAAGACCTTTACATGTCTTGATGAAGAAACAAAACAAAGCATTTTGAAAGGAATTCCAATACCCATTTCTATAACGGAGATTTCATCCTTACAACTGAAGAAATGTTTCTAGAAAGGATGTCAATTGTATACATCTCATGTGGAAGAGTTAGAAAAGACAAAAGGGCTAAGCCTTGAAGATTTTCTAGTTTTGCAAGAGTTTGAAGATGTATTCCAAGAAATACCAAGATTTCCACCAAAGAGGGAGATAGATTTATCTCTTGATTTAGTGCTAGTAGTTTCCCTAGTATCAAAAACACCTTACAGAATGAGTACATTTGAATTGAAAGAATTACAAATGCAGTTGGAAGATTTGTTCAAGAAAGGGTACATACGTCCAAGTGTTTCACTTTGGGGAGCACCAGTACTCTTTGTCAAAAATAAGGATGGAAGATTGAGGTTGTGTATAGACTTTAGACAGCTAAATAAATACACTGTGAAGAACAAATACCCTCTACCTAGAATTTATGACCTCTTTTATCAGCTAAGAGGAGCAAATATATTTTCAAAGATAGACTTGAGATCTGGATATCATTAGGTAATAATCAAGGAACAATACATCAATAAGATTTCCTTCAGAACTAGGTATGGACATTATGAGTTTGTAGTGGTGCCATTTTGAATGACCAATGCACCAACTATCTTTATGTTCTTAATGGATTTCATATTCAGAAACTATTTGGATAAGTTTTTCATTGTGTTCTTGGATGACATACTTATTTATTCTAAGTCCTAGGAAGAGAATGAACATCACTTGAGGTTGGTGTTACAAGTGTTGGGGGAACACCAGCTTTATTCCAAGGTTAGTAAGTGTTTGTTTTACCATGAAAAAATCCATTATTTGGGTCATATCATTTCAGAATAAGGTATAGAAGTAGATCCAGAAAAGATTGAATCCATTAGAGGATGGTCAACACCCAGGAATGTTTCAAAAATCAAATATTTTACGGGATTATTCGTATATTATAGGAGGTTTATTGCAGGGTTATCTAAGATTTATCATCCCATAAATTCTTTACAAAAGAATGGAATCAAGTTTGAATGGAAAACAAAGTGTGAAGAGAATTATAATTTACTAAAAGAATTTCTTACTAGTGCACTTGTTTTAAAGATTGTTGACCCAAATGAGAATTTTGTGGTATGTATAAATGCATGTAAGGAAGGAATTGGTAGAGTCCTCACTCAAAATGGACATGTCATTGGTTATGAGTCCAGAAAACTCAAAGAACATGAGAGGAATTATGCCACACATGATTTGGATCTTGTTGCCATAGTTCATGTTGTTAAGAACCAAAGAACTGAATACAAAAGCACCACAATAGATATATAAGAACAATATGAAAAATCTATTTTATTACTATCAAACCCTTAGGGTAGGGAAACAGCATACAATGGATCCTATTATGGAAGGGATCCTCTCATGTTCACTTTCCTCTTAGAGCGGGCATCCTTCTATTGAGCTACAGCTCCAAATACAATATTTCTTCTTCATATCTCATTACATTGCTTGAACACCTTTATATAGTGCTACCATCACCTAAGAACATTCTAGAGGAGGAATATTCTAGAAGTAGAACCCTATAAGAAGTCCTCTTACATTTATTATATCTAACTAATCATTTATTATATCTAACTATCATATTGGTCCTTATTTAATAATATAGTGGACCTAGTCCACCTTACATTGAATGGCCTTCATTATTATCATTATGGGCCCTCTGGGGACCCCCACTACCTCTCTAGCTACCTAACATTCCATCCCACTTATGAAAGTGTTTTCCTCAATTCTTGATGTACAACCATATACCAAGGTCCCATGGATAAGTGTGGACCATAGTGTTGAAGTAGACTAGAGAACTAGGGTCCCATTGAGAAATCAAAGCCACCATACTGAAGTAGTCCAACCACCATTGTAAACTAGGGTCCCATGTCCAAGTTCTCATGTGAACTCCACACGGAAGATATCGGCACCCAATAACCAACTAAAAATGATGCTCCCAATACTGACACCTATCATGTGGATCCAAATAACAATATCCATCCACATAGTGGGAAAGGGTCAAAGTTGAATCTGGAATAAATAATACCATTGTAGAATATGTAGGTTGGACGTTGGTAATCATAACTAGCTCCTGATGTGGGACATTGATGTTCTCTACAGAAGGTGGAGTAGAGTCATCAAAAAAAATATGGAAGTGGTTGTCATTCCATCTATGACAACTATCCATATACCAATCATCGCAATCGGCCTGAAAAACATACCAATCATATATTTCTCTATTATATTCATCCCTGATGTCTGCCATAAGAAATCTCTCCTGCATGTTATCCAATGAATCTTGAAGACTACAAAAAATATCATTGAGGYTGTTTGTGAGGCCATCTACAAAGTGATCCAATGTGTCATACAATTGGGCTTTGAATGCTTCAGTCATCTATAGAATTTCTTTGAGGGTTTGAGAGGAAATAGCCATTGGAAGCACCACATAAAATATACCAAAAGAAAGCTCTTAAAATAATTTATTCAAGGTAATTGATCTGGTAAAAATATGAGCACCATATGAAAAGTTATGAACTCTGCAGTCTCTCCATCCTCACGAAAAACCCCAAAAAAATAGAACAAGCGTTTAAAAATAAATTACTACAGAAAATCGCAGCTTTTTCCGAAAAAAACCATAAAAACTGTTGAATTTAAAATTCTCATAACTTTACTTCCCGAACTCCATTTCGACTTATTTGTTTTTTGAAATAGGGTATTTTTTCAAGAGGAATTCAAATACCCAATTTTTTTTCCAAATTCATCTCATAAAGCTTCAGATATGAACCTGAAGTGTGCCACCCTCTTTTTCTTCCCTAGAAAAAATTCTGCAAAAAGAGCAAGAAATTATTCCCTTCTTTGGCCAAGGAAAGTGCTTTGATACCACTTGTTAAGAACCAAAGAACTGAATACAAAAGAACCACAATAGATATATAATAACAATATGCAAAATCTCTTTTATTACTATCAAAAAATTAGGGTAGGGAAACACTATACAATGGATCCTATTATGGAAGGGATCCTCTCTTGTTCACTTGCCTCTTCGAGGGGGCATCCTCCTATTGATCTACAGCTCCAAATACAATATTTCTTCTTCGTATCCCATTACATTGCTTGAACACCTTTATATAGTGCTACCATCACCTAAGAACATTCTAGAGGAGGAATATTCTAGAAGTAGAACCTTTTAAGAAGTCCTCTTACATTTGTTATATCTAACTACTCATGTATTATATCTAACTACCATAGAGGGCCTTATTTAATAATATAGTGGAAATATTCCACCTTACATTGAATGGCCTCCACTATTATCATTATGGACCCTATGGGCCCCCCACTACCTCTCTAGCTACCTAACACATGCATGGAAGATGTGGAGGCATTATCTCATGGGAAAAATATTTGAATTAAGGACGGACCATAGTGGTTTGAAATGTATTTTTGAACAACCAACTTTGAATGCTAGGAAAACAAGATGGATGGAATTTTTAAGTGAGTATGACTTTGACATAAATCATATAAATGGAAAGGAAAACAAAGTTGTTGATTCACTCAACAGAAGAGTACAATTCATCCATGCTATAGTTGTTAGTATGCATCAATTAGATTTAAACAGAAAAATTTTAGATGTTGTTGTTACATATCAGCATCACCTACAGGTAAAAGAAAGTTTACAGCAAGAAAATGTACAACGAAAAATTAAAGAATATGAGATGAAGGAACATGGATTGCTTATGCATAATAATAGAATTTGTGTTCCTAGTTTCAGAGAACTTAGGAATTTGGTATTAAAATAAATGCATAATGTTCCATATGTTGGACATCTTGGTTACCAGAAAACAATTGCAACAGTAAGAATCCAATTCTTTTGTCCATGAATGAAGAAGGATGTTGTTGATTACATTGCCAAATGTATGGAATGTCAGAGAGTAAAAGTTGAGCATAGACACCCAACATGTTTGTTTCAGCCATTTCCAATTCCAGAGAAGAAATGGGAAGTGGTAACCATTGATTTTATAACTAAATTGCACAGGACAACAAGGAAAAATGATTCCATAATGGTAGTTGTGGATAAATTGACAAAGGCTGGTTATTTTGTTCCTGTGAAAATGATTCATAACACAACTAATATTGCATAAATTTACATGAGGGAAATTGCTAGGTTGCATGGGATACCTAAGGCAATTGTTTCAGATAGAGATACAAAGTTTACTTCAAATTTCTGGAGGGTATTATTTAAAGGATTTGGTACAGATATGAATTTTAGCACAACATCCATCCACAATCATATGGGAAGACATAGAGAGTCAACCAAGTGATTGAAGACATGTTGAGAATGTATGTGATGGATAAACCATCTAAGTGAGAAGACTACTTGCATTTGGTTTAGTTCGCCTATAATAATGGGGATCAAGCTTCATTGAAGATGATCCCATTTGAGGCTTTGTATGGTAGAAAATGAAATACTCCAATGATTTGGGACAACCAAGAAGACAGAGTAGTACTAAGGCCAAAATTTCTCAAGGACATGGAAGACCAGATGATTAGAATTAAGAAGAATTTCAAGGTAGCTCAAGATAAACAAAAACGTTATGTCAATAAGAGCAGGACAAATAGAGAATTTAAAGTGGGGGAGCATATTCTTTTAAAAGTGAATCCCAAGAAGAGATCATTGAAGTTGGGTAGTTGCAAAAATCTAGCAACTAGATTATGTGGTCCATTTGAGATCTTGGACAGAATAGGGTCAGTTGCATATATGCTTGCATTGCTTGCTTCCATGAATGTGCACAATGTATTTCATGTCTCTTTGTTGAAAAAATATGTACATGATCATAACCATGTTATTGATTGGAATTTGATTTAGATAGAGCCAGAGGGAGACTTTCACGTCCATCCAGTGCGCATATTGGATAGAAAAGTCAAAATTCTCTAGAATCAAGTTATAGAGCTCGTAAAATTTCATTGGACCTGTTATGGTCCTGGAGATGCTACTTGGGAGCATGAAGATGCCATGCAAGAAAAGTACTTGCAATTTTTTGAATAAATTTTGAAATTTTGATTTTTGTTTTGTATATGTACTAAGGAAAGTACCAAAATAAGGGGGAGGGGAATGCAATACCCCGGTTTTGAGTCCCCATATGAAATAATGTATTTTTCTTATTTAATAAAAGGTTGGAGTGCACAAACAATTAAAGATGTCAGTGTGCCTAGGAAATGTAATGTTATGATAATTATTAATAATAAAATACATCTTTGGTTGCAAGACAGACAAGGACAAGAGTTATAGGGGGCTATGATTCCACAAGAGAGGGGGCTTAAGCGGCTAAGTCATTTTATCATATTTTATTTACCCATAATTGTTTTAATGGAGATAATTGATTACATCAGCTTATTGGGGAAGGCCATGTGGTTCTTTATTTGCAATTAATTATATAAACCCATCTTGTTGGAAGTAGGCCGAAGTGGAAATAAGGATGATCGCGGGGAAATAAAGCATGCAGAAAGTGAAGCGACAGTTGGAAGGAAACGTAGCATGCGCGCATGAAAGAAAGTGTGCATAAAGTAAGTGACAACTGGAAGGAAGAATAACATGCGCACATGAGAAGAAGACCTAACGTCGATAGGATTAGGGTTTTGGTAATGTATTGTAAACGGCTAAAGATCCTAAAATGTATAAACATAGATATTGTTACAGGTATGAACTAACTGAGAGG
>SNQJ01S0061855.1:73829-84024 GCA_010110895.2 Picea sitchensis | reverse complement strand
CCTTTCCTGTACTGTGCACTAGGATCATGGTAGCTAACCTGCAAAAAATTATTTCTAGGATCCTGCATCCATTTGTTAGTCCAAACATTCTCTCTCTGCATAGGTATAACATATATTTCACTATTCTTATCATATCTACTCATATCAAATCTTCTTTCATCTATCAGTGCCCTTGTTTTCAAGCTAGGACAAATCTTATCAAACATACCTAGATCCATACTTTAGAAACAATAATTTTCACTAATCTTTCAATAGAGCACAAAGCTTCCAGATATAAAACATTTTACTATTCTTACCTTTATCAGAGCACAGAGCTTGCAGATCTTACCTCTTTTCTTCGGATCTGACCCTTCTTGTCACAGAGCTTCACAGATCAAGTAGAATATTGCGCACTAGAGTGACAGATCTATGCACAAAGCTTTCACAATTTCAGGTCAGATCTTCGCACAAAGCTTCTTTTTCTTCAGTTCCCAGCAATCACAGTTTCAGGTTCCGGCAACAAAACCATTTTTTGGCATAGGGGCAGACCTAGGGTTCAATGCTACAACAGTGCACCAACAAAACCCTAACTACTAGCCCTTTCGGCAACACCTGCAAAGAAGATGAAGTCTCACCTGAGGTAGAGGCAGGGGTGGTTGTAGGACTCAGATGTCTGTAACCTTAGCTGGGACACAGATCTATGATTCTAACACTTAACAGAGCACTCAGTAGTCAATATTCATCAATATCCATTCTTAGTTACAGCGCAGTTAAACCCTAATTACAAAGTATCACAATATTCATTCATATCTAAGGTATTTAAGCACTAAGCATATCCACATAGGTTAGATCCTTACTATTAAGCACCTAGGATTATCATATCTATCTACCATTCATCTATATTGGAACACTAATCACATTAATATATAAACACATCAACACATCGCACAAAGCAGAGCAACACAACATGTACGTGGTTCACCCCCACCGTGGGGCTATGTCCACCAACTCTTCTCTTCTTTATTAGCTTCTTCAATCAGTTACATGCATAGAACCTCAAAAACCCTACTCTGCAAAGGAAAGGGGATCTGCACAACTTGCTAGATCCTCCTTCCCCAAGTAGATATAAGCACACAGCCTTCCACAGTCTCTTACAATGACTTTCACTTAGCTCTGCAAGTCTCACATAATATGCACCAAAGCACTTACAACTCTTGATCACACAAATCTAAGTCTAGCACTTAGCCATTCGTACTCACTACATCTCCTTAGCATTTATTTATACATACAAAATAGGACTAAGCATGGGTAAACCCATGGGTTGACATTCCCATACCCATTGCATAAGCCCAAAACCCAAAAATCCCTAAAAATGGGTTGAGATCTCGCGACCTCCGCTTTGTCTTGCGCTCCGCCTTCGACAGCCTGTCGAACTCCCAAAAATAGGTCAAACATGACCAAGAATCTTTGAAACTTGGTCAAGGGCCAACAAGCTAGAACACAGAGAGCGAGGCTACAGAGATCACAAAAGTTATTCAAACCCAGCAAACATTCAACAGTCACTGCTATGGCACCACTGAAGCGAGTAGAAGCAAGCCAGAATGTCAGACCAACCAGGGTTCAAACTAGGTCACGAGGACCATTGGAAGAGGATGAACAGTAGTAATCAGAGATCGTCAACATAGATGAAATCCCATCCCCAGAGATGATACCGTTGAATCCCACACTGATACTAGAAGAAACTCAACAACTAGAAGCAGAGGCCATGAAGGTAGATACGCCAGCAGTGGCGCAGGAGCCTCAGAGACACGAAGCAAAAACCCTAAAGGAGGTGCAACCAGAGAGCACCGAAACAGCCCCAGAAATTAATGGAACGGTGCCGAATTTGGAAGAAACAGTGGAGCCAGATGACTCTCAAATGACCATCTCAGAACACCCAATAGGAGAGACGGGTGAAGATGTCTCAGCTTGTCTAAAATGGGTTACAAAGGAGAAACCATAAGTCATTGGAACTTCAATCCAGCCACCACTGCAGCATAAAGACAAAATACAGATACCAAGGTCACCTCGCAAGAAACCTGTAGCAGAAATTGTTCTACCGCGCATACCAGCTGGGGTACAGGTAGGGCCATAGCTACTGGGCCATGTCGAGAAGCTCAAATATTCAGACCACGATGTAGCAGATAAACCCAAGTTCATGGAACTTGCGCAGAGGGTCTTTATATAGACCATGGGTACAACTTGTTGACGGGCGAAATTGACCGTCCATCAATTGGAAGAATAAGTCTGGTCTGGGGTTGTCTAATTAACCCAAGCCATTTGGTATGACTCACTCTGACGGGTGTATGGCTCCATTGGCCAATCTAAAGTCCTAAAAGAAACAAATAAATAAATGAAATAGCTAAATTATTACTAAACACTAATATATATATATGTACATATATGTATATAACTATTTTAAGTAATATTTACAAAACAAATCTTTTTCTCTAATTTATGTACATTTTATACAATTTGTGAGTTTTGATATGAACTCACGAAAATCTATGAAAAGATGGTTCTTTTGATAAAAATAGATAAAGAAGACAAAATAAACTATCTCTTTTGTTTTTCGTTTTTTATCTCTATTTATCTGTAAGATTAAATATCAAACATACTATGGACAAAGAATATGTAGACGATGAAAACCAGACCACATATAAGAGTTTCGAAGATAAACAAACAAATAAAAGAAACAAACTAAACTATTGATGACTTAATGAGCATGCATCCGACATCCGTATGATCATGAATCGTCCATCTAGTCTATCCACGAGACAAATCTGTAGTGAACCTTTACGTTGTATGGAAAAAATGCCTAACAGTATATCCACTTCTGGATTTTAATGATAGAACGATAGGACGCAAATAATAACTGTGATATTTGTGATTGCAAGAAATTATACATAAGATAAATCTGACAGTAATAGACTGCTTTTAATCATTCAACAAGATTAAGATAAACCTTAATATTTGAATTGAACAATCAATCACTATTTTCAATTAACTGGAGCATAAAATTGTGGACTATATGAAAGAAATTATCTTGATGACATAATAATCTGTGAAGACGAAAGCTATCAATAATTATCGAATTATCAAGATAGACAAACCATAGACAACAACAATATTTACAGGTAGCTAAAGTAGAAATGTAAACATGTGTTATGTCCAAATTCGTGTATAAGCTATCCACAAATAGCCCTAGGCCAAGATGTCTTAATTACAAAAAATAATGAGTTTTTAAAGCCTTTAGAAAGGTAATTGTCTCATCTTCTGAGATCAGATATTGATTACAAAAATAGAAGGGGGATATAACCACCCAGATCATACTAAATCTTCTAAAGCTAAAAAAAGTTTATTTCTGTTTATACAAAAATGTATCATAGATATGGCTAACAAGCCTCAAAAATGATTCAGATCACTTGGTAACCATGAACTCCTAGATATACTGAAAAGGAAAGAAAAAATAGAGAAACTTAGATATATGTTTAACTATTATTTTGCAAATTTCGAATTAGAATAACTGGCTACAGAATCTGTTGATTCTGTAGCTAGTTATTTTAGTAATGAAATCCAATTTATTCAATGAATAAAACAATCTAATTTATTTAATGAATAACCCTATGTTAAGATAAAAGAAATCATACCTCTAACTATAAAATCAAATCATATCAGTTGATCTCAGAATTTATTATTGTTGTTGTAGTCTCAACATTTTTTAATATCACATTCCCTGTAGTCTTCATACGTTTTCCTTTCCTTTGAATCACAAACTCGAGCCTATGATTTTCATTTGTTAAGGCACTGACCTGGTCAGTGACAGCTTTAATTTGTGACTGTAAAATAGGTATATCAGTGTAGTATTTATCAATCCAGAATAGGAAAGCCTCACATTGCAACTGAGCGATGATCCCTTGGGAATAACCATGATTGTGAACCGAAGCAACTCCAACATGGACTATAGATTTATTACCCAACTTAATACCAGGAAACCCTTCACTATGTTTCAGACAAGGTGGTAGATTGTCCACAAAGTTGTAAGACTGATCGAGGTGTGGTTGGAATGAAAGAGGGTTTTATTCAGCGAGAAATCTATCAATTTTAGAATCCAAACTCTCATGGATCTCGATCATCTTGATCGAGCTTACATGAGGGTTCGACTTGTTTCGGAGCTTCCTCAAAATTAACCTTCCAACTCTCTTATTTTTAAAACTCAAATCAACATCGCCCTTAGACATCTTGTCTGTAGGTTTGTTTGAATTTTTGACAGAGTCATTAGGCTGTGTAGCTTGCTCATAGGCCTACTCAGCAACTTTTGGGTCAAGTGAAGGCTTACTGTGGGTGGTTGTAACACAGGCCTGGGTAGATGAGGGTTGTGTTGTAAGATAGACCAAGGTTTCCTTAATTACAGGCTTGTCAATCTCTTCAAAGTTGGGGTTAGCGAAACCATTTCTGGTTAAAAAAGAATCCCAATCATCGTTCTACAAACTGAATTGATGTGTAAGAAATTTTTTTATTAAATCATGGTGGAAAAGACTCAAATCCAAATGTTTCTTTTTATACCTCTTAGCCATTTTGTAAAGTCTCATCCACAGATAATAAGGCATGTTTAAAGGAAACCCTATGAAAATCATGAGCAGACGCAGATGATAAAGAAACACAAGACCAAAATGGCCTTCACAAGTGACAAACTATTTCAACACAGCAAGCAGACCGTGCCATCGGGTTTTTGGTAAGGAGACTAGCATACCTTTTTCACTACAACCATTGATCTTCCGAGATGTAAAGAAAAGACTCCAAGGAACCTCTTCTATCTTAGCATTCTTGAACCACCTCTGACCGCTCGCAGGGAGTTCTGTATCTTGGATTAAAAAGTCCTCTGTGACTTCGAGTTGAATGTCCCCCACCTTATCTCTACATCCATCGAAAGAGAGAGCGAATTCATGAGCATTCTGTAGATTGAAACTCTAGAATGTTTCAAGGAAAACGAGCCAACCATTACCCTCGAGATCCTTTCCGGCATCGTCACAAAGGAGCAAGGTCTGGGTGCCATTAGTTTCGACTCTAACAACCAAAGCCATTTCAACATCACATACAATCACCCAAATAGTGCATAAGGAGGGTTCATAAGAGCAGACAATAGGTATACTCTAGGCTCAAAAAACATCAATAGTCGGTGGCGTATGAGCAGAAAATTCATAACGAAAAGATAGGCATTGTTTAAAATGAATGCGAGGGATGTTGCAAATCCCAAGACCAAGATTCAAAATGATGAGATGACTGTAATCGTATGGCCACCTCTCATAAAGTACAATCCACAACCAGAGCATTAAAATAAAAATAAGTGTGCAACATAGTGGGTTTGATCATAAAGTTTGGGAGAGTGAAACCTGTAAATCAAAGCCTAGTGATGAGGAAACATATGACCAAGAACCACACAAAAACCATATCAATGCTCAAATCAAAAGGTCCTTTGTTGATACAATTAACAATCCATAAGTATGCTTGACATTCAAGGAATCAAAACAAAGAGAATAGTCTTCATAGCAAGGAACAAGGATTCATTAATAAACTATAGAGACATTTTGCCTTTCATAAATTTTTCAAATAGAATGGTAACACAGTCGTAAGTTTTAATGCTTCATTTTCATGCTTTCAGTCATGAACGAAGCATGAAAAAAAAATAATAGGGAAAACCGAAAACTTACAATTGTCATTTCGAAAATTGCTTATGAAGAACAGAAAAATGTATGACCCCAGTTAGGCATCTACATAGATCATTTAATTGATATAAAAAGTTAAAAATATTGTTGGGCTGCCAACAATGGCGACATGTTGGGAGAAGCAGTTATCTCTGTAATACAGATGAGTTCAGGTTAGAGAAATCTGAAAGATTTCAAATCAAAGAACAACTGAAAGGTTATTTGAACATCTTTAATAATCATGACATAGTCCAATTTAATATTCTTTCGTTAAAAAGAACGAAATCTGGTGACAAACTTCACAAAAGAAAGCCATGATGTTTAAGTTAATGTATCCAATACTGTTGACAGGGCCACTGCTGCTAGAAGGTGTCCATAGCCTCGACAGGGATGTCAATTAACCCACTCTAACATCTGTATCTTGTTCAAGAAATTTCAAATCAGAATGAAGGATGCTTATGGCCAAAAACAAGATTTATACCTGAGAATTTTCTTTTACCTGTCATCGCTTCGCTGCCAGCGGGCCTATTTAGTACCCCGATGAAGTTGTCGTGGCATCATGCATGCATTTACCTGCTGCCAGCAGACCTGTTCAATGTCCCGGTGGGTTTACAAACACTTCCCACAGCTCTCTGAGAAATTATTCACATTCTGGTATAGTTTTAAAGATATTCGACAGAGAGAGGTGACGCTGAAAATTCCATTTTTTTAACACAACTTAATATTTCCCAGGACTTTAAATTTTTCCAGCTAACCTTCATCAAGATCTGAAAATAGTTCATTAATAAAACTAATTTTTTAGGACAGGGAGACATCGTTGAGTTTCTTTCTTAAAGAGCAAGGACAGCGTAAAGATCTTTTTTAAAGATAATCGTGAATACTTTCAAGTGAAAATTGAAACCGAGAAATTGACTCTCAAACAAAATATCATCTTTAACTAGCCTCATTTTCAAAGAAAGACAGCAATTGATGCTCTGACAGCCTTTGGCAGTTATTTCGAGATGAAGCATTATATTCTCTTCTTCTGAACTAGACTATAATACAAGCATGTTTGACTCAAAAAGGCCAATAAACAAAAATGAAAATAAAAACAAACCAGAAAAGAAAATGGAAAGAAAAGAAATCAAAACAGAAAAATATGTGCAAAAGGTGTATCGAAGAATAGTCAGGTAAAATACTTTTTGAGAGCTTGACCATTCACCGGGAAGGTGTCTGGTTGTCCCTCTAAATTCTGTAGGCGGAAAGAAATGGGACCTAGTTTTTCGGCAATTAAGAACGGTCCCAACCACAGGTTTTGGAAATTAGTATGTTCACCTTTCCCTTCATGAGGTTTGTCCCACTTAAGGACAAGATCACCTACCTCAAAATTCTTGTCTGAGGTAGAATTGGAATCGAACCATCTTTTGACAATAAGTTGATGTTGATCCAGTTTTGTTTTGCTTGAGCCCTTACTTCTTCTAACTTCACCAAATCATTTATCCGACTTTCCAAAGGAGGACTATCTTCTTCCTGAACCTTTTGCGATAACTGCAGAGACGGAAGGAGAACGTGCGGTGGAAGAATTGCTTCCCTACTGTAAATGAGGAAAAAGGGGGAATTACCAACAACAATTTTCGAAGTTACCCTATCAGCCCAGATTGCATTGAATAGTGCATTATGCCCGTTTTTGTGGTTTTCGGAAACTGTTCTCTTGATGATCTTGATCAGGTTTTTATTGGTCGATTCTGCCAAACCATTTCCTTGAGGGTAATAGCTGGCAGAATACTTTAGTTTTATTCCTTTTTCGAAATCAAAAGCACTCATTTCGAGAGACGAAAAATAGGAAGCATTATCGAACACTAGACATTCAAGAATACTAAAACGAGTGATAATGTTTGAATTAAGGAAGGATATTACCTGACTGGTGTTTACCACTTTTAATGGTGCAACCTCGAACCATCTGGTGAAATAGTATGTCGCTGTAATTATGTATTTATGTTGCTACGATGATGTGGGGTTAATTGGGCCTATAATGTCAAGGCCCCATTGTTGAAAAGGGAAATCTACCGAGACAGGTTGCAGCGGGAATGCTAACTTATGTACTCGTCTAGAATCCTTTTGATAGATTACACACTTGTGGCATAATGCATGGGCATCTTTGAAAATAGTGGGCCAGTAATATCCTTCCCTTAATACTTTGTGGGCAGTGGTGTCTCCACCGAAATGCCCACCAGCTTCCCTTGCATGTAATTCTGATAAAACTGTATCTGCTTCATCTCTTTCCAGACAACGCATAAGTATTCCATCAAAATTTTGGCGAAACAATATACCATTCACCAGTTGGAAAGAAATAGATTTTAATATCAATGCTCTCCTCTTTTTAGGATCAAGGCGACGGGGAGCTAATCCATGTATTAGATAAAAATTGATGTCATCATACCAAGGACTAGTAAGGTTTTGTACACAGCAGATTTGATTTTGATTACGCTGATCTTCAAATAAAATATCAGTTTGATTCTGTTGTTCTATAGCTGAATCAACAACTAATTTACATAATCCTCGGCCTCTAACAATTTGTGTTGGAGTGATCTCGAGGTCATATTGTTGTAAGGATGTGACCCAGTTTGCACTTTTCTCACCCAGTTCTTTCTGTACTAACAAATTTCTGACAGTAGGGTAAGGGACAGTGACTTTCGTCCTAAATTTCAATAGATAAGATCGAAAATGTTTTACTGCTTTAAAAACAGCATAACCCTGCTAATATATTGTTAGGTAATTAAGATATGCTCCCTTAAAGGTTGAACTCATAAAGGCAATAGGGACTTCGTTGTTTTCAGCATTCTTTTGGGTTAGCACAGCGGCATAAGACCGATTAGAGGAAAACGTGTAGAGAGTGAAATCTCGCAAAAAGTCAGGGCTCATTAGGGATGGAGCCTCCACTATGGCCTTTTTTATTGAGTCAAAAGCTCGAATTTCTAGAGGTCCCCAATGGTACTGCACATCCTTTTTTATTAAGTTTTGTAATGGTCTGACCATTTCTGAATACCTCGGGACAAACCTTCTAAAAAAATTTATCTGACCTAAGAAAGATTGCATGGAATTTTTGGAAGGGAGGGGGGGGGAGTTTTGAAATGATTTGAGTCCTCTCAAGGTCAATGATCATCCCTTCATTGGATACAATGAATCTAAGCATCTTTCCTTGTTCTACTGCAAGGACAGAATTTTTGGGATTTAGAGAGATGCCGCACTTACGACATCATTGTAGAATAGCTCTTAGATGAGCTAAATGATCTCATTTATTCTTTGAGAAGATAGTGACATCATCTAGATAGACTACTATAGATTGATTTATTAGACTGTAGAAAGTAATATCCATCGCTCTCTGGAAAGTGGCACTGGCATTTATAAGCCCAAAGGGCATCTTTCTATAAGCATAGGTACCCCATGGAGTACGGAAAGTGGTTTTTAGCTGGTCTGGGGGAGACATAAGGATTTGGTTATACCTTGAAAAACCATCCAGCAGTGATAATCTTTCAGAACCAGATACCTATTGGAGAATCTGTTCCATGGGAGGGACAAGGTAGTTGTCTTTATCAGATGCTCAGTTTAAATTTTGAAAATTGACACATAGTCGGATTTCACCACTTTTTTTTCTTACAAGGACAAGGTTAGAGACCCACTGTGTATGTCTCACTGGGAAGATTATTTTTGCATTCAATAGTTTGTTTAGTTCCTTTTTGATTGTTGGTTCAAGTTTTGGGTGCATCTTTCTCAAATTTTGTTGAAAAGGTTGAGTGTGGGGTTTCATGGGAATAATGTGTTGTATGATGTTAGGATCGAAGGTTTTCAGATCATCATATGTCCAAGCGAAGACATCCTTAAATTCCTTAAACAACTTAATAAATGCTGACTTTTCTTGCTCAGAGCATCCCATTCCCAAATTGATGCATTGTGGGTTATCTTTAGTTCCTAGATTTACCTTTTCATGGGTCAAGGAAGAACTATTCATTTTACAATTTAGTGATTTTCTAAATTTATCATGCAAATCATAAAACTTTTCTAATCTTACCACAAATTTTGGGATAGAATTTACCAGATCCGATGTCGTTTTAGGGGATCTTGGGTCCGATATTACCATAAAATTGCAGAGGTATTCTTCATGGGTACCTTCATCGATAACTGCACCTTGGAAAGTATCTTCCATGTGCAGAAAACTGATGATTTGTTGATCGTCATCGAAAACTCTCCAATTAGTGATGTTGTCCGGGACAGATGGTCTGAACAACAACTCTACGGAAAACGCGTTCGGTGAAAGGCCTTCTGCGGGAAACAGTTTAGAAGCGACATTAGCCAACAAGTCAACCTCAGAATTATTCAATCTTGGAATAGAATTAATGTAAACGCAGAAAATTTGTTCATTAGATTCCATACCTCAGTTTGATAGCTTTTCAGGTGTGGAGATAGGCAATGAATGGAATTTCTTACCTGTCTAA
>SNQJ01S0061855.1:44872-73819 GCA_010110895.2 Picea sitchensis | reverse complement strand
TGACATCATCTAGATAGACTACTATAGATTGATTTATTAGACTGTAGAAAGCGATATCCATCGCTCTCTGGAAAGTGGCACTGGCATTTATAAGCCCAAAGGGCATATTTCTATAAGCATAGGTACCCCATGGAGTACGGAAAGTGGTTTTTAGCTGGTCTGGGGGAGACATAAGGATTTGGTTATACCTTGAAAATCCATCCAGTAGTGATAATCTTTCAGAACCGGATACCTATTGGAGAATTTGTTCCATGGGAGGGACAAGGTAGTTGTCTTTATCATATGCTCGGTTTAAATTTTGAAAATCGACACATAGTCGGATTTCACCACTTTTTTTTCTTACGGGGACAAGGTTAGAGACCCACTGTGTATGTCTCACTGGGAAGATTATTTTTGCATTCAATAGTTTGTTTAGTTCCTTTTTTATTGTTGGTTCAAGTTTTGGGTGCATCTTTCTCAACTTTTGTTGAAAAGGTTGAGTCTGGGGTTTCATGGGAATAATGTGTTGTATGATGTTAGGATCAAAGGTTTTCAGATCATCATATGTCCAAGCGAAGACATCCTTAAATTCCTTAAACAACTTAATAAATGATGACTTTTCTTGCTCAGAGCATCCCATTCCCAAATTGATGCATTGTGGGTTATCTTTAGTTCCTAGATTTACCTTTTCATGGGTCAAGGAAGAACTATTCATTTTACAATTTAGTGAATTTCTGAATTTATCATGCAAATCATAAAACTTTTCTAATCTTACCACAAATTTTGGGATAGAATTTACCAGATCCGATGTCGTTTCAGGAGATCTTGGGTCCGATATTACCGTAAAATTGCAGAGGTCTTCTTCATGGGTACCTTCATCGATAACTGCACCTTGGAAAGTATCTTCCATGTGCAGAAAACTGATGATTTGTTGATCGTCATCGAAAACTCTCCAATTAGTGATGTTGTCTGGGACAGATGGTCTGAACAACAACTCTACGAAAAATGCGTTCGGTGAAAGGCCTTCTGCGGGAAACAGTTTAGAAGCGACATTATCCAACAAGTCAACCTCAGAATTATTCAATCTTGGAATAGAATTAATGTAAACGCAGAAAATTTGTTCATTAGATTCCATACCTCAGTTTGATAGCTTTTCAGGTGTGGAGATAGGCAATGAATGGAATTTCTTACCTGTCTAACCACAATTCCTGAATCACCAAAGACTATTAAATTATGGACTCTCAGATCTAGTGCCTTTCTGAGACCTTGCAGGAGTGCCTCATATTCAGTCGTATTGTTTGTGCATTCAAATTCTAACTGGCAAGCGATCAAAGTTTTGTTACCTGCTGGATCAATGAGCACACATCCTATGCTAACTCCTTCTTTAGATTTAGATCCATCGAAATAAAGAGACCAGATATGGTTCTCATTAGCTGTATGTGACACCTTAGAGAGGATTGTTGACTATGTGCATGTCATGAGTTCGGACTGCTGTTCCGGGTTAGTAATGGTAGAAGTTTCAGCCATGAAATTGTCGAAAAAGGTGTTCATCCTCTTCATTTCGGGTGAATTGGCGGAAGCAGTGAATGGTTCATTAGGATCATTTAAATTAGTTACCGTAAGCTTGGGATAACGTTCATGATTGATCTTGATTCTGTTAGGCTTTCCATTCTCTGGTAGCCACAAATGAGACCAATCTATCTCAAAGTAACCATGCAGTTGTTCGGACCAATCCCTACTTAAAAATAAGCCATATACTTCAAGGATATCAACGACAATAATATCAATAATCTGGTGGACTTTAGGATTAGATGATAATATGATAAGTACATTTTTTAATTCACCTATTACCTTAACACTGGTCCGATCAAGCTAGATAATTTTCAGACTGGAAGGTTGAACTTCAGCATTGATTTTTTGGCAGACGGACCAAGGCATTATGTTTGACGATGCACCAAAATCTACCATACAATTATGTACATTCCTATTGAAAATTTCAAAAGTCAACAAAAAGGGTGGGACATTTCTGTGAGTATTAATAGCAGAAGTTTGTTGGTTTTTAGTCGCAGGCCTTGGAACTATTTTATCTACATTTGTTACGCTTTTTTCAGCGAGGTCTCTTTTATTAGAGGATTCTAGTGTTGTTTTAACAGAGACCTTTTGAGGTGTTTTAGGGTTTTTTTCTGCAAATTTGTTGTTGTTCAGATTGTTGTTTTTGTTGTTTTCTGCAATATTCTGAAGCATCTTTTGCGGGAGAAAAGGAAATTTCAATAATTCATAAACAGAAATATTAGCTCTACGTTTTTTGAGATCCTCAATCAAATCATATTCTAAACTTGGAGTTGTCGAATTCTATTTAGTTTCAATTTGTTTAGACTATTTTTGAGGTGGATTAGTTTCAATTTCAGAAGAGGATTTATTCATTGTTTTGCTTCTAGTATTGTAAGGATGTACTGTTTCAAAATTGGCTTGAAAGATACTATCCAAAAAATTCCTGAAGATGTTGGGAGAGGATTCGTCCTCTTCCACTATTTCTTGTTCAACCACGTCTTTAGAAATCTCAGGGGGAACTAAGTTTTCATGTGCTTCTAGAATTGTCTGGATAGCAAACTGTAATCTTTCTAGATTCAGGCCTTCAGAATTTGAGTTAGGTTGGTTTGTGGGAAAAGGATTTCTAAAAGGGGGTTTGTAAGACCCTTTGCTTGAAGAAGCTTCTTCAGTTGATCTCCTTAAATCTATAACTTGAATTGACAACTTCTGAACGACCTTGTGTAAACTTTCAAGATCTAAATTGTCTGATTGAGTTTTGGTTTGGGGAGGTCTAGGAAGAATTTTTATTTTCTTCTTGGAAGATGAGGTAATCTCTACCTCGTTAATGATATTGTATTTTAGTCTTAGAATATCCTTCTCAATTTGTCTTGCCTCCTCGAAGGCTTCCAATAATGTTTTTTTCTTAGACCTTTTTACCCAGATTGCTATGTTTTGGTGCAGGTCTTTGGTATAGTATGCGACAATAAGATTTTCAGCAGGCATTGAATCAATGGGGATTTGATTTTTTAATGTTAGAAACCTTTGATTAAAGTCTTTTATTTTTTCCTTGGGGTTCAACTTTAAAATGGAGAGTTCCATGACTAAGACTTCGGGAGATTTATCGTCTCCGAATTTCTCAAGGAAACAAGATTTGAATCTATCCCAAGACACAATGGTGTGGGGTTGTTGGGAAAAATACCAGGTGGAGGCATTGCCTCCAAATGTGTACGGAAAAAGTCTACATACTACGTCTTTGTGTTCTACGCTTCGGAGTCTAATGGCTAGCATGACTTTTTTTATATGATCCTCAGTGATCTGCTTGGAATCTGGATCGAATTTAGGGAGTCATTTCTCTGAATGTTTAGTCAAAGGATGCTGGGTTCCAGGTATAGCCACAGCATCTTGATCTAGCCAAGGTCTGGTGGGATTATTTGGATTTTCCATAGGTGTGGGTGGTGTCGAAGGCTGAGAGGAAGAAATGCCTTTGTCGGATGACTCTTCTCCTGAAGAAGAAGGAGATGAAGGGGGGTGGTGATGGTGGGATACCATATCCTCCGGCTACAAGAGTGATGATGTGATCTGGATCTATAGGATTTCAGGTAACACCAGTGCCTTCAAGTTGCTCTCTAATATCAGAAAAATCTAGTGGTTGATTCAATGGTCGACCTAGTTGTCTGATACAGTCCAAAGCACCGTGTGCCCTTAGAAGTGATTGACGAACAATTTATTGTACGTCATACCCCGGGGGGTTTGGTGTTACTGGTTCAACGGTAATATGTGGATTTTTGTTTGATGTGGTTGTTGTTTGAGAAGTAATATTGTCGTCAGAACGACTTCTTGTTACTATAGGTGAGCGGGTGTGTGGGGGAGGAGTCTTGTGACCTCCATGTGTCATCAATAGTGTTCAAGCCCTCCTTCTAGTGCCATTTGTTGACGGGCGAAATTGACTGTCTGTCAATTGGAAGAATAAGTCTAGTTCGGGGTTGTCTAATTAACCCAAGCCATTTGGTATGACTCACTCTGACGGGTTGAATGGATCTGTTGGCAAATCTAAAGTCCTAAAAGAAACAAATAAATAAATAAAATAAATGAAATAGCTAACTAATTACTAAACACTAATATATATATGTACATATATGTATATAACTATTTTAAGTAATATTTACAAAACAGATCTTTTTCTCTAATTTATGTACATTTTATACAATTTGTGAGTTTTGATATGAACTCACGAAAATCTATGAAAAGATGGTTCTTTTGATAAAAATAGATAAAGAAGACAAAATAAACTATCTCTTTTGTTTTTCGTTTTTTATCTCTATGTATCTGTAAAATTAAATATCAAACATACTATGGACGAAGAATATGTAGACGATGAAAACCAGACCACATATAAGAGTTTCGAAGATAAACAAACAAATAAAAGAAACAAACTAACATATTGATGAGTTAATGAGCATGCATTCGACGTCTGTATGATCATGAATCGTCCATCCAGTCTGTCCACGAGACAAATCTGCAGTGAAGTATGGCACTTCTAGGGGGATAAGAGGCATCATCATCAAACGAATCAACAATGCAGCCACACAATTGGGCACTAAAATCTTAGCCTGGAAGATGCTAAGAAAATATCGCAGGGAGGAAGTCCCAGCTAGAGTTGTTGCAATTGCAGCCCGGTGCGTACAAGATACCTCATTGAGTTGGGTTCCATACTTATTGAATTTGTTTCTAGAGGAATGGAGGGATGTACAATACCTAGGGACGGAGTTCCACTACTCATGGTTGATTACCTTAATAGCCTTCATGGGATGGCAAGAGACAAGGTATGTAGTTTTTTGTACCAGACCAAAGCCACAGGGAGAAATGTATTTTTTTCTCAGAGCCAGGCCAGATGCGAGGAACAAGAGGATGAATGGATCCATATTTGAGGGGTACCTACACGACCTACAGGAATCCATATCCAAGATGTGGAGAATTACACCAAAAGTGAGCGATATGTCGACATTGCCAAATTCCAGGCCACACGACAAACAATGTAGATCCAGGCAAAGAATGATCCATAGAAATAGTGGCTACAGATGCGCTACTACATCACAGAGGGTGACATTGACATGGTCATCAATGAATGGCCCAACGAATGGAAGATCCCATCCATTACCTAAGAAGTGTCAAAAAGAACAGCAGAGGAAGAGGCAGAGCAGGGAGAAACATAACCTCCAGAAATCCAAGTGCCCAAGAAACCAAGAATGGGCCAAGGCAAGTTAATAGAGGAATATGAAGGGCCAAAGAAAATGGGAACCCAGAAGGGGGAAAAGGGGAATACACAGCCGTCCAAAGATAAGCACAAGTAGGTCAAGGTTGTGCAAGAGACCGCAACAAATCCCAATTCCCAGGAAACAGGGGGAAGCAAGAGACCAGCAACGCAGACTGGAGGATTGCGCAAGAAAATGAAGGCACAAAGACCACCTCTAGAATATATGATTACAGATGATGGCATGGAGATGATAGCTCGAATGCTCCAGGATTGCCTATCTGAGGACTTCGACCATGCAGGACATAACAGGGACAAACTTCAAAAAGAGTTGGCAGAAATGGGGTAGTTCCTTAAGAAATTCGAGGAAGTACAGATAGAAAGCAGCATCAGGGGCATAGATCCATCAGCACCACAGACCGAGGAAAGAGTGGAGGTAGAAGAAAGAGATCCATTCCACTCATTATTGTGCACAAATGCAACATTATACATCACACCTAGTATGTTGGACATGGACAAAATCATGGGGCAGACACCCTTGAAGGATTTAAGCCACATCCAATTGGTCTTGACGCGGATGACATCCAAGGCACTACACAAGTTGTGGGTTAGAATCAACCACGAGGTACAGTCTCATGCACACAAAGACTTAGTTGAATTATAGCGAGCAATAGAGAAGCAAGAGGCATTGGAAAAATTTTGTGAGCATGCCAAGTCTGAAACTCAGGAGGAAAGAGAACGTAGGAACAAACTAGAATGAAGAGTATGAGGATTTTTTGAGAATATTCTAAACACCGCGCAGGGGAATGAACTTGCAGTAGCGGAAAATATTAATCAGATTGCACAGGTAATCGAACACTACCAGAAGTAGATTAAGAATATCTGAGAGCAGCTCATACCAACCACACCACCAGCAGTGAAGGAGAAAAGGAAGCAGGAAGCAACAACGCAGTTGCAGGAGATAGAGTAGCAGGTCAGCACAACCACTGAATTGTTCGATAAAACAACGCAGATTTGGACTAGGTTGGAGGAGGATCAACAGGTCCATAAATGGGACATGGAAAAAGAAAAGATCAGTGTAGCGATCCAAGAAATCAAGCAGAGGAAGAAGACAATACCAATCCTAGAGCACATCAAAGGGACGCGGGAGATGAAGAATCTGCAGGCAGAACTCATCACTACGCAAACGTAGAAACATGAGCATCATGATCAAATGGAACCATTGTAGGAATGGGTAGCAGAAGTACTGGCACAGGTAGAGGAAGCTAAGACAGAGATAACATAGACCCAGGAAAAATTTGCAGGATTGTTCAACGACGAAGTGGCAGTCCAGGTAGTGGACACAATCAAGGAGAAGACCACGCAAGCGCTGACACAAGCAGTAGATCTCAAGGAAAAGTTTCATAGGATCACCAAGGATATAGAGAAAGATCAGAAGGATTAGGTGGCTCCGGACGAGCCACATGTTAGTGTTGGGGGCCTATTGGCAGCAGGCCGAAGTGGAAAGAAGGATGATCATGGGGAAATAAAGTGTGTAGAAAGTGAAGCGACAGCTGGAAGGAAATGCAGCATGCGTGCATGCAAGAAAGCATGCACAAGGGAAGCGACAGCTAGAAGGAAGAACAACACGTTCACATGAGAAGAAGACCTAATGTCGGTATTTTTAGGGTTTTGGTAATGTATTGTAAACAGTTGAAGAGCCCGAAATTTATAAATATAGATACGTAGGTATCATAGGGGGGGGGGATTTTTGTATTGTTCTATCACAAATATGTATGAGTTAATGCGAGATGTAATGTTGGTATGAACTATTTTTGTAAACTATTGAGCTAGAGGAAAGGAGAGAAGGTATATCTTGAGGATTAGATCGCAGGTTGAGGGGCCTGGTGTGATATAGTTTGCCTCATATAGATCTTACCCAGCTGAGAAGAATTGTAAGTGCGTTGTGTCGTAGATGCAGAACTATCATAATAGAAGAGCCAAGAGCCAAATCTTTGTTGACGCAGCCCAGGAGGGGGTGAACCACGGTAATACCTATGTAATTTGATGAATGCATGTGTATCTTTATCCTCTTTTTAGTAGTTAAATATTGTGCTTAATGAATGAATGGATTATTATATTGCTATGAAATATGGTTGTGTTATTAAGGAAATAAGTTGTTGAAGGTAATGCACAGTCACGAATAACAATAGGTTACAATCACAAGTTATAGTAAATGGATTTGAATACAGATCTCATATCTCATACTCAATCCTGGGCTGTAAACACCTGAGTCTTACAGCCACTCATTAAAGTTATCTCAGGTGAGACTACAGGACACATTTTCTTTGTTGTGTTTCCTTCTGGTTTACCAGGAGGGCCGATAATTTTAGAGGCTTTGTTAGAAACCCGAATGACATGAACCCTGGGTCAATAATGCAGACAATATAGAGGAAGAGTTAAACCAACACATCTTGTGGATTGTTTGGGAGTTCTTCTTCACCCACTTTGTTCATTCATTATTCATTGTTCACACTCTCTGTTATGTTCACTTTTTTCACTCATTCATTCTTGTTGTTGGAATGGGACCATGGGGGCGAGTTATTGAGGAGGAAGCCTTTTTTTGTTGTTGTAGCAGCGACTGGTGTATTCTAGATATGAATTAATGCATGCATGCTTGAGATGCATTGGCATGTAGTAAAGTTTACTCACAATTGTGAGTCTTGAGAGTCCCATCATGGAGATTCTTGACCAGATGCACTGGAGTCGTGGAAGGAGATGGATAGCCTGAGGGACTGTGTGGAAGAGAACGGGGTCCATTCTCTTTGGTTGTGAAGGCTAGAGAGAAGAGAGTTGGTGTACTTTGGATTGTTGTGTGTTGAGAAACCTATGAGATCTTGAGTTTTGATTGGTTTTGGAAGATAAGTGACACCCTAGAACTGTCCTTGTGGACTCATAGTCCTGGATCAAGAGTGACCTGTTGTTGAGACTTGGATCTGTAGTGTCTTTTGTTGGGTGGAACATCCTTGGTCTATAGCTAGTTGGTGAATCTGTTTCATTAAATATAAGTGTTCTTTGTCATGTGTTTCTCTGTTGTATATTTATTTTCATTATGTATTAATTAATATCTCTGAGATGTGTATATTTGATGTGCCTGATTGATGGATATTTCTATGCATGGAATGTTTAAACATTCTTTATATTGTAGCATGAATATTTATTATTGTATGTGTTTTTATCATGTTTCTTTCATTCTTCTTTATAATTAAATGGTATCAGAATTTTGAAATCAATTTCGAACAGGGTTTTTGTGGTAGCATGCATGACCTGGGGTGGCTAGGTACATTACACATATTCTCGTATATATTAAAAATTGGCAAGCCCATCTCATCCATTCGGATCAAGTTCTCCATCTCTTATATAAGCACCAACTTTTTCTCAAACACTCTCAATGTTCTTTTAGTGCCTATGAAGTGCAATACTCAGATCATATTGTCGACAAGGATGTTGTACAGGTGGATCCTAAAAAAATTGAAGCTATGAAGTATTGGAATTTCCCTAAAACTCTTAAAATATTGCATTGTTTCTTGGGTTTAACGAGATATTATTTAAAGTGTGTTCATAATTATGGAAACATTGCAGCTCCTCTACCTACTCTCCTTGAAAAGAATGTTTTCAATATTACTCCAGAAGATGATCAATCCTTCCAAGCCTTGAAATATGTTATGTGCACAACTCTTGTCCTAAAAATACCAAACTTCACCAATACGTTTGTCCTGGAATGTGATGTGTCAGGGAAAGGAATTGGGATAGTCCTAGTGTAAGATGGTCGTCCTTTGGCTTTCACTAGAAAACAACTATCAGAGTGGAATTCATGTCAATACACCTATGAAAAAGAATTTTTTTCTATTATGCATGTTATGGATCTCTGGCATCTATATCTATTGGGGTGATGCTTCCAAATTAAAACTAATCATCATAGACTCAAGCATTTCTTTTAGCAAATAATTTCCTCCCCGGAGCAACAAAAATGGGTGACCAAGTTGTTTGGATATGATTATGAGATCATATACAAGAAGGGAAAATAAAATGTGGTTGTTGATGCTCTTTCAAGAAAATATGAAAATGAAGAGTCCCTCTTGTCCCTCTCATTCAGCTTTAGGATGTCACCAAGTTATTTGGATATGAGTAAGGTGACCTAGTAGGAAATAGGAAAACTGGGTGACCAAGTCGTCTGGATATGATTATGAGATCATCTAAAAGAAGGGAAAAGAAAATGTGTTTCTTGACGTTATTTTAAGGAAATGTGAAGATGAAGGGTCCCTCTTTTCCCTCTCATTCATTGTATAATATTGTCTTTAGGTTGTTCACCAATAATGGTTGCAAGACCCCAAAMTTTCCATCCCAATCCRAAAATTGCAACAGGATCCTCAAGCTTCTCTAGGGTACTCTTGGCATAATGAAGAGATTCACTATAAAGGTCACATGTATTTAAGAAAACATTCAAACCTTAAATCCATGGTGCTCTATGAGTTTCATGCTTCACCCGAAGGTRGGAATTCCAGGTTTACCAAAACCTATGAATGGGTCAAACGTTCTTTTTGTGGGACAATATGAAATATGGCATCTACACCTTTGTGGTTGAATGTGATAGATGTCAATTCAATAGGGGAGAAATATTCAAATCTCCAAGCACACTCCAACTTCTCTCGATTCCACCTACTATTTGGAGGAATATTTCTATGGATTTCATTGTTGGGTTACCTAAATTGGGAAATAAGTCATACATCATGGTGGTACTAGATCGTCTTTCCGAATATGCTCATTTATGTGCTCTTCAACACCCATTCATTGCATCTACAATGGCTCAAATTTTTATAGATAATATATTCAAACTCCATGGCATGCCTAATTCTAATTTCTTTGATCAAGATCCAAATTTCACCAACAATTTTTGGTAGGAATTGTTTAGGATCCAAGGAACCCAATTGCATCTCAACATTTCCTATCATCCCCAGACTGATGAAAAAATTAAAGTTATCAACAATTGTTTGGAAACATATTTGTGGTGTTTTTCATCCGATAGAAAAATTCAGTGGGTTCATTGATTACCCCTAGTTGAATGGTGGTACAATACATCTTACCATATTTCCACTCGCATGACCCCTTTGTTGAGATTTTATGTAATTTCGGAAGTTATTCCTAAGTGTAATTGTGAAAGAGTTTATTGATAAGTCATGGCATTTAGGTCTTTTAGAGTATAAATAGAGGTTATATCGAGTCATTTTGAGATCACTTATCGAACATAAGTACAAGAGAGTAGTGCATACTTATCTAGGAGGTTATTCTTGGTTTGTGTCTGGGTCTCTTTGGTATTTATTTCGTGAAAGAGAATTGTATGACATTGTACATGTTGGAGGAATCTATACTACGGAAAGTTTGCAGGGTTTTCTCCCCCTTTAGGGTTTCCCTGAGGATATATATCTTATTGTTTTGTGGATATCTTTCTTTCAGTTGTGATCCTTTTGCATATTAAATAATAATAAAATAATATAATACTTTAATTGTTGGAAAAAACATAAAAACAAATCAACATGGTATCAGAGCAGGCATGAAAAATAAGTTTTTCCAAAGATTTTGGGAAGTGTTTTGGAAAACTAACTTCACCTTCCCATGCAGGATGACTACCAGCACCAAAATTGATCAGAAGTTGGAAGGAGCAAAAAAATTCAGAGCATGGAATCACAAAGTAGGCCTCCTTCTGGAAGAACATGATTTAGAAAGATTTTTTGAGGAGGAAGTTCCAGAACCAGAGGAAGATGAGGCCAAGGAAAAGCATGACAAGAACTAGGCTATGGCTAAGAGGATTATTACATACTCAATTAAGGATCATTTGATACATCATGTTTCTCTATTAAAATCTTCAAAGAAGATGATGGATACATTGAATCGACTATTTGAAGTAAAAATCATCAACACAAAGATGACATTGAAGACCCAGATGAAGAATGTGAAGCTTCAAGATTCAGAGTCCATTCAGTCTTACTTCTCAAGAGTGAACCAGATCAAGGAACATATTGAAGATATTGGAGATATTTTTTACGAAGAATAAATGGTGATGACCACCTTGAATGGTCTCCCAAGTTCATGGGAATCATTCATTCAAGGAATATGCTCAAGGAGAAAGCTAATAAAGTTTAGCAGATTATGGGAAGATTTCACTCAAGAGGAAGCAAGGTTGGTAGCAAGAGAAGATAAATTGAGGGATGATGATCAATATTTAGTTGCTCATACAAGGAAAGGAAAGAGTAAGAATGAACCCTCATCCCCAAATAAATATCAAAAGTCAAAGAAGAATCGAAGAGACTATTCAAATGTGATGTGTTTTTGTTGCGAAAAGTTGGGACACGTTGCAAAAAAAATTCCCCTTATTCTTAAACTAAAAAAAAAGGAAAAGGGAAAGAGGCATCATTCTCATGCCGCTGAAGATGATGAACCACCAAATAAATTTCAAGAGAATATTATTCAAGTGATGATGACTACATCCTAATATCATCTCTCGCAGGAACAGTCACCCCTGGAAATGATACTTGGTTTGTGGATAGCAGTACTTCTAAGCACATGATAGGGTATAAAGGCTCTCTATAAAACTTAATTCATAAATACTCTCCTCATAATGTGAAGTTTTGTGATGATTATCAGTATCCAATCAAAGGAGTAGGAGAGGCCTCCAACAAAATAGATTCTGAGAAGGCACTGAGGATGAAGGACGTGCTTTATGTGCCAGGTTTGAAGAAGAACCTTCTCTCAATTTCATCTTTGGATGAGAAAGGTTTTAGAGTTTCATTTGTAGATGGATAATTTATCATGTGGCCAAACGGAAAGACGTTTGATGATGCAATTGTTATTAGTGTCCAAGAAGGAGGACTGTATAAACTAAAGGGATGCTCAGATTCAACATTGATTCACGACACTGTGAATTCAAATGAGCTATGGCATAGGATATTTTTCCACCTACACTATAGATCTTTACCAATCGTGACCAAGATGGTAACAGGACTACCAGGGATTCAGGTGAATCCAGATGGTGTGTGCAAAGGTTGTGCACAAGGAAAGAATGTGAAGAACCCCTTTCCAAGAAGTGATATTCGAACCAAAAGAGTCTTGGATATTGTACACTCAGATGTATGCAGACTAATGTCAACACCATCGCTCAGTGGGTACATATATTATGTATCTTTTATTGATGATTACTTATGCAAAACTTGGATTTAATTTTTGAAGTCAAAAGGTGAAATATTTGGTAAGTTCAAGGAATTCAAGGCACTAGTAGAAAACCTGATAGAAAATAAGATAAAGAAATTGTTATCATACAATGGAGGGGAATTCCCCTCAGATGAATTCTGAGATTTCTGCAAAGAATTTTGGATTAAGAGGGAGATCTCTACTCCCTATAATCTGCAAAAAAATGGAGTGGTGATTATGGAAGTAGTGAAGGCCATGATACATGATCAAGATTTACCTATGTATCTATGGGCAGAAGCTACAATGATAGTTGTGTATGTGCAGAAAAAAATTCCCCATCGATTTCTTGAAAACAAGACACCAGAAGAAATTTTTTCAGGAGATAAGCCATAGGTCAGCCACCTAAGGATATTTGGTTTTCATGTATATGTGCATGTCCCAAGGACAAGAGAAAAAATTTGGACCCATCTGGAAAGAAAGGTACATTTGTTGGGTACAGTGACACATCGAAGGCCTATAAAGTATACATTCCCAGTCACCGAAATGTTGAGATTAGCAAGGATGTAACCTTTGATGAGGATGTATCTTTTCACAATTAAAAGCAGGGTCATGCAGAGGAATCTCATGATGAAGAGAATGGAGTTCCTAGAGCCGCAGAGACAAGAGAAGAGGAAACAGAGGAATCCATTCGTGAGGATCATACTATGGCCAAACCAAAAAGGCCTATGGGGAATCCTACACAAAAGAGAATACCATATTGACCACAAGAGGCCATCAAAGATGCAGAGAGATATGGTGCCCAAGATGGATTATCTAGGAAAGTCAAGAAACCAAAATTGTATCCCGACTATGTGAATTATTGTGTGATATAATTGATGCAGAGACTACTAGCTATGAATAAGCTGCAAGAAATAAATAATGGAAGGATTTAATGGTCGAGGAATACTAGTCAATAATGAAGAATGATGTTTGGAATGTGGTTCCCTGACCCAATGAAAAATCAATTGTGATCTCCAAGTGGATATTCAATATGAAGCATGTTGCAAATGGAAGCATTGAGAAATAAAAGGTTGTATTTGTAGAACAAGTATTTTATTAGACAGAAGGAATTGACTACGAGGAGAATTTTTCCCGTATTGAAAGATATACTTCAATAAGGGTTGTTCTTTCAATAGCTAATATGATGAAATGGAAGGTTCATCACATGGACATGAAGACGATATTTTTGAATGGGGTAGTATAGGAAGAGGTTTATGTGGAACAACCACAAGGATTTAAGACACATGACAGGGAAACACATGTGTGTAGGTTAAACAAGGAGTTATATGGATTGAAGTAGGCACCAAGAGCATGGTATGGTTAGATTGATGGTTTTCTGATGAGCTTGGGATTTACCAAGAGTAGTGCAGATTCTAACCTTTACTTCAAGGTTGAGAATGATAGACCAGTGATATTACTATTATATGTGGTTAACCTATTCTTGACAGGAGTGGAGAAGCTCATCACTAAGTGTAAGAGAAAACTCATTGTAGAGTTCAAAATGAAATACCTAGGTTTGATGCACTACATTTTGGGTCTAGAGATATGGCAGAGGAAGAATGAGATATTCCTAAATCGGGGAAAATATGTTGTGGATATCCTGAAGAGGTTCAAGATGTTGGACTGTAAATCGATGGCATCAAATATGAATTTGTTGTATGATACGACTTCAGAGGTTGAGGATGCTACATTATACAGGCAGATGATTGGATCATTGATGTATTTGATGAATACAGGACCAGATATATGTTTTGTTGTGAACACCCTAAGCCAATACTATTATCCCCTATACTAGGGATAACTAAGGAGATTATGTCTCAAGGCCCATGGGTCCTAGACATGGAGTACCAAGAGCCATATGACTTGATCTTGGCCCTGGAGGAACCATATTTTATTCATAACCTCCTATGTATCAACATTAGTAGCATCCATCCCATCGACCATGGTTCTGAAGTAGTAGTGGGTAATGCTCCATGAGGTAATGAGTCTGGGTATCATGGTATGTGTCACTCTAATTCTCAAAACATATTAATATGTGCATTGAATTCCCTTTTGTTTCATGACGCTTTCTTGGAAATTATGCACTTTAACTTGTCCATTCCTGGGGGTGGGTGACAGAGTGCCCTAGTAAATTGGTTCCCTTAGGGATGAGTTTCCACAGGGTGGGTATATGAAGGATCATTGTCCATTTCTTCCATACTTACCACTTTTCATCATTATACCTCTCATATATCCCCTACATTGGTTCGGGAATTGGGTTTCCCAAGCTAGTAAGGGTTGTACCTTGCCTTGTGGGAAGAAGGGGATAAAGGCCCAGAGGGTAAAAGTAGCTGGAAAAAGTTAAAATCCAAGATGAAACCTTGATATGCTTCACCCAGGCCTTCCTGAGAAAGAAATAAAAGGATTCTCAGTAAGAAAAGGGGACCCGTAAAATAAAATAAAACTCAAGGCCTGGTTGGTGGATAGGAGGTCTCATCATGAGCCGACCTATTAGGTCCATGGGCATGTAGTGGTATGAAACTAATATTCATCTTGTCACCAAACTAGGATAGTGGCTCTTAGTGGCATAGCCAAGAAAAAGGGGGTCTCATCACGAGACAACCTTCTCATTTCCGTGAAATGCTTGTGGGTAACGATGTCACCACTGGTCACCACGCCAAGGAAGTGTCCTCCAACTATTCTCTTGAAAATAAAAATCAATAATACAAAGAGTAAAAGGCATTGAATGGTCTAGGAAACAATGGCATCCATGACAAGGTGCAACTCATCCTCTATAGAGGCACCCATAGGTAAGACCTACATTTCCATGTCATCACTGCACCCTTTGCCCAAACATTACCTAAACCATCTCATACATTTACATGACTTAGATTGGTCTTCACTTAGGAAACACCCCACACCTAAGGAGGATAATCCCAATAGGACATCCTAATACCCTCTCCAAACCTGGCTTGTTAAATAGCATAACGTCTTTGAGCATTTGTCTGGGTAAAGGGGGATTTGATGCACATGTTTGGGTAACTTGACTATTATATGTGATTGACATTTCTATGATCCCTGTGACTTATGATCCCATGGAGGGCATACTTGTTTTTTATACAAGACCATTCCTGATGGAAAGGTACATATGTGTATATGATTAGTTTGGACCTCTGTGGGGCTTAAATCCCACTAGATGGATGTTGTGACCCCAGCCAGGGGTAGAGAGATACCAAAGGCTTGCACCAGAGAAAAAAGAGGAAATTCCACCAAAGGAACTTTATCAAGCTTGGACCTAAGGGGGTCTTTCCCTCCTGCCATGAAGTTGGCCCTTGAAGGCCCCTGACATCATCGTGTTTAGCCTTGGCGTCATCCAGTTAGGGTTTTGGCATGAGGACTACTTGGTTGGCACATGTGGTATATTCTGAGGCCTTTTAAGGCCTAAATTTTCACTTTGTATGCCTAGCATTCCATGAAGGGTCCTAAATTCACCCTAGGAGGGGCATGATGTCATCCCTAAGAGACAAAATTAGTGTTTTAATTGTTAATTTTATGTAAAAATGGATTTTTTATGAAAACTGGCCATGTCGGCCTTTTTTGACCTAAAATGTAATTAAAGGTCACTTGTATTGTATAAATAGAGAGTTAAGAATCTATTTTCTTCATCATATTTCACTCACACAAGTGTGAGGTCTGAAATTCGGCCTCTTTTAAGGCTTATTGTCTGAAATTAAGTGGTGCACAACTCTTGGAGGAGGCTTCTTTTGGTCTATTTTTTTCATTTTCACGGTGGAAATTCTTCAACTAGGGTTTGTAGCTAGATTATTCTTGGTGAAGTAAGTAGAAAYATGCAATCCTTATTTATTTTGAATGGTTATGGTGCATTTACTTGTTCATTTCTAAGATTATGAAATTGCTAGAGTAAAACCCTAAGAGAAAAGCACATGTTATTGTCCTTTTCTTTATAACTCTTYAGCTACTTGATTTTGCTAGAGAACACCTCCCTTGAAGGATATACTAGAGCCCTACCTTAGTAGCACTCTAGTATCATTGCTTCATTAAGCTTCATACATTCATTACTAGTTTGACCTAAAGAAGAARGAAATCRTTAGGGCCTAGGGTTACCTACTTCCTAGCATTTTTTTTCTTCCAKGGTTTTAGATATTGAGGCCTTAGGTTACTAACACCTCAATCATCTTCCCTTTTCATTTATCTCATCTATTATCATTTTTTCTTCCCTCTAAGAATTTTCCCTGCAACATTGACTCCATTTACCCTAAAAGGCACTAATTCATACCTTTCCAATGATTGATTGACTAAAACAACTCTTAAACCATTTACCTTAAGACCTTTACTAACTATTTCTAACTTCAGATTAGAATAACCTACTAAATAATTTTATATTGTTGAAAATGATTGCTACAACCATCTATAATAGCAGAAAATTCATCTTAAAAGCAAGTTTTAAAGTTGATTATACATTGCCATCATTGCTTCTGACAATTACTATCACTTTATCAAGTTTATGTTATCATTTATGGTCATTTTTTAAGCTTTATTGAGGCATAATTATGAATTTATTGCTATATATATTGTTGTTATAAATACTTATGTTGCTTCAACTTTTATATCATCTTGTTCTTTTTATCAAAAGTCTATGGTTTTATGAAGTACTAACATCATATGGTACTTGAAAATAGTATTTTTCTTGTTGTCTTGTTCTGGGAAGGTTCACTTAAATATTACTTCACTTCATCTCATTAAAACCTTTGGAACTTTTGATCAGAGTGACCTGTGAGAGGGGTGGGACTTTCTTGATACTTTTTCTTAGCCTTCTCAAACCCCCAGGTCACTGAGGACGTTTCCCCTGGGGTACCACTCTTAAATAGAAAGAGGTGTCTTGTTAAGGTGACAGTGATAGGACATCCTCCTTGTTATACCAATTTAGTACCCACTCTCCTTTGTCTTTGAGAAAATACAAATTGCACGATAACATTTTGGCACCATTGTTGAGGAACACTGAGTCAATTCTCCCCAAAGATGACACTTTTCGGTAAGCCTTTCCTCAAAATCCTTTATTTTACAAATCTTACCTGGCGACTCCATTGAGCGTGATCCCCTCATCCCTTCGATAATCTCAAGAAGATTGCCTGGAAACTCCATTGATGACGACCCGTAGCAGACGTCAATACACACTATCTTATATTGCAGTTCCTATTGTCCCCATGCCCCCTCCTAAATGGTCTCCCAAGGAACTTTTTGGCCCTTTGGACTTAGCTAAAACCCAAGGTGGATTACATGATCTCCCGAAAAGGGTCGATTCCTGGATATCTAAATTCTCGGGAGAAGTGGGATCTTATGGAAACTCACATTGGACTAAATTTTTTGAGGGGTATGAATTTCATCAATCAGGAAAGGAACACCCAGACATGTTTATGAGACTTTTCTTGAACTCACTCACCGGGGGTGTCAGAATCTGGATTAATAAACTCCCAAGTGGAAGCCTCAAAACCCCTGAAGATTTGAAATGGGCTTTCATGAAGAGATGGGGTAAAGAAGAAATTACGGCCTCCTTTTATTCTTAATACCTTGAAGTTTTCAAACAAACCAACGAAAACGTTAGGGAATTCAATGATAGTTTCAACACTCTCATTAGAAAACTTCCACCCAACTTTCTCCCAAAGAGCATTATTCTCCTACATTACCTAAACTCCTTAGAAGGAACTTTGCAATTTACCCTCAAGGATCAATCACCTACAAGCCTATAAGAAGCACAAGAGGTCACTTGCCAAATTGAGGAGAACCTTAAGTTCAACAATTCCTCCATCAGGTCAGCCTCTTGAACAATGATGATATCTAGGAGATAAGTAAGGAAAGCATGGGAGAGTTGAAGCATGACCTCCTAGAGATTTTGGAGGTAGAGAATAGTACCTTCCCTAGGAAATGAACCACATGTTTCTCAAACATGAAAGATGCTTCCTTGTGTTCACAACAAAATGAACCCTCTGATGATTTGAAACCCGCTCAAAATACACTTAGAATCCTTGAGGTTGAAAACATTGAACACTCACCTTCACAGATCAATGAGGAATATAATTGTGAGGAGGAATTCCTCGGTGTCTACCAGGTTGGGAGCATGGGAACGAAATATGGAGAACCTGCACCTTTTTATGTTACCCTCCAAATCAATGATTTTCTTCTTCATAATTGTGTGTTTGACCGAGATACCCCTAGAAACATTGTGACAAAAAGGGTTATGCACCAGCTATGTCTAATTATATCACAACCAAACACGCAAGGTGGTTTTACACGAGGCATCATTAAGGACCTAAGTATTTCCTTCCATGCTTGCCCTGATGCCCCTTTCACAATTGATGTGTTAGTAATAGACACTTTAAGCAATTATGGAATTCTACTCCATAAGGACTTGATAGAGAACTTGACCGGGGGCTTCCAAGACCAAGGGTCCAAAGCTATCATACCTCACCTCGAAGGAGGATTCTTTACCCTTCATAAAGAACCCATCATGGGCTACCTTATTGAAACCCCTGAAGAACCCGATAATAATCTCCTTTGTGTAAACAACGGGACTAAAAGTTGGATTATCCAAGGGGGAAATTCAAAGGTTGATCTTAGCAAAACACCTGGGAGAATATGGACTTTGGAATTTGATGGTGCTCATTCAAGTTATGGTTCAGGAGTAGGCATTGTCCTGACAATCCCATGCAAGGAAACTTTCTATTACTCCTATAGACTTGAATATGTTTATACAAATGATGTCTTTGAATACGAAGCTTTGATTATAGGCCTTAACTTAGTAATCAACAAAGATGTCACACACTTGAAGTTTATAAGAGATTCAGAATTAATAGGATCATAAGTGTTCTTAGACTTCGTTTCAAAGAATGAAAGATTAAAAAGGTATCGTGACTTCGCAATATCCATTGAAAAATCCTCTGAGGTAGTGTCAATCAAAGAAATTCCCAGAGAAGAAAACTATGTGGCAAATGATTTGGTTGTCTCAGCATCCACTTTACAGCCTTGGGATGGCCCCTTCCAAAACTTGTGCAAAATGGAAGTCTTGTTTAGGCCATTGATCCCTGATAACCTAGAACATTGGCAAGTCTTTGAAGATGATAATCAAATCCTTAGATTCATGGAAAACAATAGAGAATTCACCAATTTGCAAGTAAAATTCCTAGTTGATTCCATGGACCTAGATGTAGTGAACTTGAAAAATAACACTTTGCCAAAAGGGTGTGTCCCTTTAGAACACCTCTGTGATAGAAACGATGTTTACAAAGGAAAAAACCCCAAGAAATAAAGAGATGAAGCCCTTAGAATTCAACATCGGCACTGAGATGGATCCAAGAATGGTCAAAATATGGAAGGGTACTACTGAAAAAGAAACAAATGAGATACTTGACCTCATAAGAGAATTCAAAGATACCTTTTCTTGGAATTGTGATTATTTGAAGGCTTATAGGGGTGATGTCATCTAACATGTCATACCTTTGACAAAAGGATCCAAACCATTCCGACAAAAGTTAAAACATATTAATCCGAAGTTGGAAAACCAGATACAAAAGGAACTTCAAAAGATTGTCAATGATGGAATCATAGCTCCCATTACATATTCATCATGGATGTCAAATTTGGTAGTTGTCTGAAAGAAAAGTGGTGGCATTCGCTTATGTGTATATTTCCAAAACCTTAACCAGCTATCTTTGAAAGACAACTACCCCCTCCCAAATATGGAACATTTGGTACAAAGGGTTACAGGGGCAGGCATGATGTCCATGCTAGATGGATTTTCTGGATACAACCAAGTGTTACTCAAAAGAGAAGATCAACTTAAAACAACATTTACCACACCATGGGGAACATTCATGTACTTAATAATGCCTTTCAGCCTTATGAATGCAAGTGCAACCTTTCAAAGAGAGATGGAATTTGATTTTAGGGATATCATTCAGAAAATCATAGAAATTTACCAATATGATCTCACAGTCGTATCAAAGAGAAGAAAATACCACATCTCTCACCTCATAATTGTCTTTGAAAGATGTAGAAAGTATGGTATCTCCTTGAACCCTAAGTCTATTTCCAGGATAGATAAGGGAAAGATATTGGGACACATAGCCTCAGAAGGGGGAATTTCTATAGACCTGGCAAGGATACAATATATAAAGGATGTACACCAACAAAAGTCTCTACAATCATTTTTAGTGCTAATTATTCACGGGATTTCATGATATTCTCTTTTGCCTCTCAAGATATCATTGTAGGTGTCTTGTTGCAAAAATATGTTGATGACCATGAACACCCCATTGCATTCATGAGTAAAGTCCTTAGGGATTCATATCTGAATTATTCAATTACTAAGAAGCAAGATTACACTTTGGTAAAATCCCTTAAGAACTTTAGAAACTATGTGGGTTGCAATAAGATTAAGGCTTATGTCCCTTACCTAGAAGTAAAAGATGTTTTATCACAACAAGATTGTATGGATACTAGGGGTAAGTGGGTTTCCAAGATCCAAGAGTATTATTTAGAAATAAAACCCACCAAGATTGTGAAGGGACAAGGGTTAGCCCAAATGTTGACCGAAAGAAACCAAGAGGCCATACAAATGGGAGAGAGCGAACAAATAAACATGGTAGTAAGTGAGATAGAACATAATGAATGGTATTCTGATATAATATACTACCTTGAGAATTTATCATGACCATACCATATAGTAGACTATAAAATAAGGGCCTTGAGACTTAAATCTATAAAGTATTGTTTAACTGAGAATGGCCTTGGCAGAAAGGACCCGGATGGAGTTCCCCTTAGATGTGTGAACCAAGAAGAAGCCAATAGGTTGTTGAAAGAATTACACTCCGGGCATTGTGGTGGACACTTAGTTGCTCGTACTAATGCACACAAGATATTAAGAGCTAGATATTATTGGCCAACATTGTTCGTTGATACTCACCGATATGTCTGATCATGCCAACCTTGCCAATACTTTACTGGTAAACAAAATATCATGGCACAAACTTTGAAACCTATGGTAGTAGAAGCTCCTTTTCAACAATGGGGATTAGACTTCATTGGAAATTTTAAAGACAATTCGAGTAATGGTTACCGATGGATTTTGATAGCCACATATTATTTTACTAGGTGGGTAAAATCTATTCCCACAAAGAAATCCACTGAGGAAGTAGTCATGAACTTTTTGGAGGAAAACATCATAACAAGATTTGGGGTCCCATCCAATATTACCACTGACAATGCCAAATCTTTCAGCTCTCTTTCATTAGCAGAATTTTGTTTCAAATATGACATCGTTCTATCTCATTCCTCAAACTATTATCCACAAGGAAACGGTTTGGCATAATAAAGCAATAAGAACCTTATGAACATCATTAAGAAGGTTGTGGGAGAGAACAAAAGGTATTGGGATAGAAAAATCAATTATGTCGTGTGGGAAAATCGAATAACAACAAAGACCTCAATAGGAAAGACCCTGTTTGAACTAGTATATGGGTTAGAAGCCAAACTTCCTATGAATATTCAAATCCCCATCCTTTGTTTTTCTCAACAATACACCACCGATGGAGAAGCAATCCAAGGGTGAATTAACCAGTTAGTAGAGTTGGATAAATCTAGGAGGGTTTCCCTAAGCCAAATGGAAAGAAACCAGGAGAAAGTCAAGAACACCTTTGATCACAAGGAAAAGGAAAGGGGTTTCACTGAAGGGGACTTAATGTTGTTATGGAGAAACCTGGTATGCACAAGAAGTTGGATGTACTATGGACAGGTCCCTACAAGGTCATGAGTCAAACAGGAACAAACTCGTTTAATTTGGAAACCCTAGAAGGAGAAGCTTTGAAGCTACCTATGAACGTTATACACATCAAGCATTCCTACCCGTCAACAGCATGAGAGGTAAGTATAGGTAAGTAGGTAGGCATTTGCATTCATTGTATATACCATCTGCATATCATGCTAGAGTAGTTGTATTTCCATTTGTATATATGATTTCTTACTTGTATTTTGTTTTATCCTATATGAGCCAGTGGTGATATCACCACCCCAAAATATTACTAATCGCTTTTGTTGAGATCTAGAATATCACAGGTCATGCCATAGATGTTGAGGTTCTCATGTGCTCTATGGTGAGCACATGTCCCTGAGTTGGAGCCAGATGTTATCCCCTATCCTAGGGATAACTAAGGAGATTATGTCTTGAGGCCCACATGTCCTAGACACGAAGTACCGAGAGCCATATGACTTGAGCTTGGCCCTGGAGGGCGCATATTTTCTTCAACACCTCCTATCTATTAGTAGTAGTAGTATCCATCCCATTGTCCATGGTTCTAAAGTACCAGTGGGTCTTTCTCCATGAGGTAATTATTTCCAGTATCATGGTATGTGTCACTCTGATTCTCAAAACATTTGAATATGTGCATTGAATTTTCTTTTGTTTCATGAAGTTTTCTTGGAAATTATGCACTTTAACTTGTCCATACCTTGGGGGGATGAAATAGTGCCCTAGTAAGTTGGTTCCCTTAGGGATGAGTTTCCAATGGGTGGGTCTATGAAGGTGTTGTTCCTGAGATTAAACTTAAGGCTCAAAGAGTAATGCCAGGCATCAGGAAATTTTAAAGAGAGTGTTTTTAAAGAGTTCTTTTTCTACCTTAGTTGTATGAGAAAAAATCCTTAAATGAAATTAATAGTATGGTAGTACAGAGGTCGTATTTCGTGTCTGAGTCACAATTGAAATAATGAATGGTGAGAAAGAAAAATACAAAATTGTTAAACAAAGCAAGGCATCAATTACTGAAGAGTCTCACCTCGTTGTAGTAGAAGAAAAATAGATAGTGCACCCATAGTGTAATTCACATAGCTTGCATGTCTTGTTTTACTCACAGTAAATATAGAGGAAAAATTGCTCACTTAACGAATTAGTGAGTTAATATGATTACAGTAGTTGTGATACTAAATTGTAATCAAACATGTATCAAGGAATTGCATAAGGAAATGTTGAGATATGGAAAAACAAAAGAAACACATAACCCAAACTAAACAAAATTTGGAATCTCTATTTGCGCTTGTATTAACACTAAAAAGGATAGTTTTATATATTACATCTGTAAAGAAGCAGCCTTTGATAGATCTTGAATCTATGTATTTATACATACTATCGTAACTCAAAGTGGTTGGACTTCTTATAATTAAAAATAGAAAATATTTTAAATAAGAAAGAAGTGCATAGAGAATGATGAGCTTCATTGGCAATATATTATATCTCTTCGTCTGTTGGAAAAAATGCTTCCTTTCCTCATTCCTTTAGGCCAGACACATATGTCTTCTAGTCTTCTTGATGATTCGGCATAATATCTTAGTTGTTGTAGTCATGTTTCCATCTTTCTCTCCATCCATGTCCAGTAATGCAATGACATTTTCTTACCTGCTCACAATTGTGCTTTTTTTTCCATGATCTATGCATTGGTTGCATCTACTTAAAAATTCTACCACCAACCTAGACGGCTCAATAGTTTCACTTACCTCAAACGTGTATAATTTCCTTTCTACTTGAGGTAGCTTCCCTTGTATCCTTTTTACCTCCTGAGTTATGGCCTGGGACTGTGAACTTGGGTTCACCAGCCACTTATTAATCTTAAGGAGGTCAATCTGGCTCATTTCTCGAATGGTTTCCAGAGATTATTCTTTGTTCTTTCTAGAATTATGTCGGTTCATTACGATATCGATTTTCCCTAGAGCCTCTGTGATACTGCTTCCCTCAAAATCAATCAGTTTTTTTTTCTAGGGATGATAATGCTTCTTGACAAGCGTCTTCCACTTCTCGGGATAATCTCTTTCTCTCTACTAAATTCGTTTCCCACACCTTCAGGGCCATATCTCCTCTTATTTGTTCGGAAGGGGAAAGCCAAGGAAAATCGGGGACATTATCCTTGTGTGCCAATATGATGGCCTCTTGAAACTTAGCTCGAGTTGAGCGAGCTTATCCTTCCTTAACATATATATCCTTTAGAGCAAGGTCTACCACCTGGTAGCATTTCTGGATGGCATCAACCTTCATGAAAAGATCTTGCTGGACCATTTCCAGTTTTTCGTTTACCTCCATGCTTGAGTCTGAAAAGATCATATCTCTACTAACAGGCCTTCAATCAAGTCTTACCTGGCTTGCAATTGATTTATTAACTCATCTCGTTGAGTGACCAATCCTTTGTTGACCTGTGAATTTCGATGGAGTTCATCGAGGTTAGCCTACAACTGTTGGATCTGATGTCGGTCATAATCTATGATTTGTTTGAAGCCTTGGCTCATATTATTCTTTACATTCTTCTCCATGGTCAGCATTTGATCTTTAACCTGCCCCACAAATAATCTTTTATTTCTTAGTTGTTGTGCCAAGTTCTCCACTGACCATTGAGTTGTCGTGGCAAAGGCACCCAATGAACCTGCAACTTCCTTCGCGAATTCTGAATCATCACAATTTTTGTCGTCGTATAACATCCTCTGCCTTTTGGTTACTACCCCATGCTTCTATTGTGTTTCTCGTTTGATGATGTCCCTTCGTTTCTTACTGAAGAAGAAGTCCAAAGGTGCAATCTCTTCAGGCAAAATTGGGGTAAGATCACCCACGTAAATGACTTCGGAACTAGGATTCCCGAAACTAGACTGCAGAGGTGTTAATGAAGTAATAGGAGTACCGGTCTTCGTAGACGGTTGTTGTTCTCCTGTGTTGGCAGTGCGTGTCGTTGGTGTCGAAATAAATGCATCCTTCCCTTGATTTAAGAAGGCTTAGAGCTGAGTCGTTTCCTGAGGGCCTAGTGGACTTGATAAAGAAGATTCTAATTTCTGAGTCAAAACCTCAAATCTCTTTGTGGTTTCCTCAATATCTTGTTTACCAGAGTTCCCTGTTTCAGAACCTGGATTTATAGATTTATGTGCAGAAGGAGAAGCTATCGATTCTCCTTATAGTATCTTTGACAAATTGTTTCTCCTATGTCTTTGGAAACTTAGGAAGTTGTCCTATTGATCTGGGGACAAGGTTTGGAATCTGTTCAGCACCTCCTCTTAAGACCTTACTCCCGTGAAGATTTCATCATGTGGGGAGTTTTCATGCACATATATTTTCAAGTTGTATTGGGCCAGGTGGTTCTTCACGATTTTGTGTGGGTCGTACCTTTTGAATTCGATGTCAACCAACTTGACATATTCCAAAGCTGCGGTCTCCACTTTTGAGTGACCGAAATCCAATAGCGAAAACACACCGACCTGGAGAGGGAAGGTAGGCCATACCTTTTTCTGAGCTACCTTTAGCTCCTTATTGATGCCCCCCATTACTGTATGGTAAGCTACTTCTCGGCATACCGGACGATATGGTAAAAATCTTGGAAGAGCATGGGGAGGGATTGAGCAACTGAACACCCTGATATAAGAGAAGTTTTCTTCAATGAATCAATTTTCTAGTTTGTCGAGGTTCCCCATAATTCTATCTTAAATGTGAGGGGGTGGATGACCATATAAGGCTATATGAACAGGCACTACTACATTATGGCATATTTTGTAGAAGAAATATTTGGCCTTTTCCTCCCACAACTTGGAATGGTAAAAGTGGATAGGTTTTGCACTGGTCGAGGTCTAGCTCCAATTCATCAGTGGGAAAGGGGTTATGAATAAAATGGCATCCATAATATACGCAGACATATAGAATGGGGCAGGCTGCCCTTTTGATTTAGCCAATTTGTATTCAGCGATTTCTTTGTCCAAATTATCTGACAACATCTTGGCCCAATTAAAAGTGTATCCCTTAGCCACCTCGTGCATGATCGACACCCATTCCACCGGGAAATGAGTAGGACTCTTCTTCTCGAACAGTATATAGAACATCATGGCTACATAAATCATGTGAGTATCCAATAATTATGTGGCATACATGCCATGAGCGTCAGCCCTGGACATTTATGAGTGCCCCCACCAGGACTTGATTATATCAGGATAACTTTTTTCATATTGTATGCATTCCTTTTGCTCAAACTCCAGCATAAATGCAGCATTGTAATTATATTTAGGGTCAGGAGATACATTATACATTACTTGGAGGTTTTCTAGTCGAAACGACCCAACAACAACTTTTTGATAGTTGAAAATGCTCCTGGTTTGGACGTCGACATTTTCCAGGGCCCAAATTATCATGTCATTATATGGCATGAGTCTCGGTCGCACAACTATATTGTGTCGCTCGGACTGGGGAAACATATCTAAGTTTAGCTCCATGAGTATCGTCCACTTCATCGTCGGAATATTTTGGGAAATTTATAATCTCATGTTCCAGAATCGCGAACACTTGTGTCCAATATTTAACAGATTCTATAGCTCGCGGTGTAGTGTCTGACAGAATGTCCGCATTTGGATTTGAACGTTCACCAGCTGCATCAGTATCCTTCATCATGTTTTGTGGAGCCATGATATCGAGAGAATAGAACGAGGTTACCTGTTGTAGAGGAATTGTGTGAGCTTCTCAATCGGATAAAACTTACTACTTTGCGGAATATGAAAATGAAATTCAAAATCTAAGTGTTTGTATTCACATCAGATGCATTGATGAGTACATCTTTACTGATGGACAACTTATCAAATTTAATGGAAAATCTTACCTGGAGATCCACGATCCGTGTTTGAAATACTACCGTTAATTAGTCATAAATGCCATTAATATTCGACGGTTCATGTTCAGGAAATTCAGATGAGACAGAGATAGAATTATTTGAATCCCAAATCTACGAAGGTTAATCCTTGGATAATCATTTTTAACACTTTAATTAATCATGTTTAACAAGTGCATTAATTTTGAGTGTCTCGATGGTTCGGGAACTTCAAATGTAGCTTGAGGGGAAATCCCCGAAACCCGAAAATGCGAAGTGATTCGTTATCTGATGATCGGTTTTAAGATTTAATTAATCATATTTAACTTTAAGTGTTTTGGAGGTTCAGACTTTGGAGACTTTAGGATACGATGAAAATCAAACATCTAAACCCCGAAGTGCGAAATCATTAATTATCTCTCGACCATGATTAACTTAATTAATTAAAGTTTAATACTTCAGCATTTTAGTGCTTCGTTGATTTGCGAATTAGTTCTTTGTTATATTTCCAAAGGGTTGTCTCCCGTAGTGACGTGTCGCGGATGACGTCATTCTAGATGATGTGTTGAGAAAAGGGAGGTGCCACGTGTTACTTGGAATCGTATCAATATTCAAACGAAAACATCATAAATGGGTGCCATGTGTCAACTCAAGGAAGACTCAAAAATACATGTGTACAACGAATTGTGTCCTTTAAAGGTTTAGGAAAAGGGATAATGAACACTTTCGGGTTTCGGGGCTTTTATCATGAAGACTTATTGAAACTCCCGAAGCGTGAAGCTTTGAAGTGACCTTTAGCGATTTGATTCTTTAATAATTAGGTAGCTCCAAAACTCCGGAGAAATAAGGATCATTTGATTAAACTGAAAAACTCCATCAACGGCGGATATTACGTGTTCCTTGTTACTATCTAACCATAAATGAATTTGATTTAAAATTCGAAAGTTATTTTCTAAGCTACCATTTTGGGAAAGATTATACTTTTATGAAGTGAAGAATGTAAAGCAAAAAAGTTTAGGATTATACATGTTCCAACAGAAGGTTCATTGTCCATTCCTTCCATGCTTAACACTTTTCATCATTATACCTCTCATCTATCCCCTACATTGTTTCGAGCATTGGGTTTTCCAAGCTAGTAAGGGTTGTACCTTGCCTTGTGTGAAGAAGGGGCTAAAGACCCAGAGGGTAAAAGTAGCTGGAAAAAGTTAAAATCAAAGATGAAACCTTGAGATGCTTCGCCTAGGGATTCCCAAGAAATCAATAAAAGGCTTCTCAACAAGAAAAGGGGACCCCTAAAATAAAATAAAACTCAAGGCCTAGTTGGTGGATAGGAGGTCTCATCATGAATCGGCCTATTAGGTCCATGGGCATGTAGCGGTATGACACTACTATTCATTTGGTCAGAAGCACGTGTGGCAGCTTCTGAGGCCTTTTAAGGCCTAATGTTCCATGAAGGGGCCTAACGTCACCCTAGGAGGGGCATGACATCATCCCTAAGAGACAAAATTAGGGTTTTAATTGTTAATTTTATGTAAAACTAGATTTTTGATGTAAATTGGCCATGTCGACCTTTTTTTACCTAAAATGTAATTAAAGGTCACTTGTATTGTATAAATAGAGAGTTAAGACTCTCATGTTTTCATCATATTTCACTCACACAAGTGTGAGGTCTGAAATTCGGCCTCTTTTAAGGCTATTGGCTTAAATTAAGTGGTGTGTGACTCTTGGAGGAGGCTTCTTTTGGTCTATTTTTGCATTTTCATGGTGGAAAGTCTTCAA
>SNQJ01S0061855.1:7520-31987 GCA_010110895.2 Picea sitchensis | reverse complement strand
TGTATGGCCTTATAGTCCGTGGGTATGGCAAAGAAATGTGAAAATTTAGTCAGCCTGTTGACCACCACAAATATACAGTCACTACCCTGCACTTGAGCAAGGCCTGTAATGAAATCCATAGATATGCTCTCCCATTTCTGCTCTGGAATGGGTAGAGGTTGAAGCAACCCCGCAGGGTGTGTCTGCTCAGACTTGTTCTGCTGACAAGTCATGCACTCCCGTATGTGTTTCAGTACATCATCCTTGAGACCCTTCCATGAGAATCTCTCCCTAGTTGGCCTATACATTTTGAAGTACCCCTGATGCCCTGTTGTAAGTGGATCATGACACACCTTCAGAATTTTCCCCTTTAGGGTAGATTCCAGAACCAAGTATATTCATTCCCTGTAGAAAATGATGTCATCAAGAACCCGATACCTATCATCAACCACTTGTCCATCCATCACCTCACAAGCAAATTTGTTTTTGGAGTACTCCACCAACAAATGAGCTTTCCAATCTGTGAAAACGTCCATCATTGAACACACTGGTGGCCTCCTAGACAAGGCATCTACTACGAAATTCCTCTTTCCCTTGACATACTCAATGTCAAATTCAAAGGCTTGGATATTTGAGACCCACTTCTGTTGTCTCTCACTAAGGTCTTTCTGGTCCAGGAAATACTTGAGATTGTTGTGATCAGTCTTCACCACAAATATGATGCCTATCAGATACTGCATGAATTTGGTTAAGGTATGCATGATTGCTAGCATTTCCTTGTCATAAAAAGGATAGAGTCTCCCCGAATCATTGATCTTCCTTCTCTCAAACATAATGGGGTGGCCTCCCTGCATCAAAATTGCTCCAATCCCCACCCCTTATGCGTCGCACTTTAAGACAAAGGGTTGTGAGAAATCTAGAAGGGATAGAACAGGGCATGTGCTCATAACCTCCTTAATTTTCTCAAATGTATGTTGTGCCTCCTCTGCCCACTAAAAGGCACCCTTCTTGTTCAAATCTGTGAGCGGTGCTCCCAGTTGTGAAAAGCCTCTAACGAGCCGTCTGTAGTAACTGCATAACCCAAAGAATCCTCTCAGCTTCGTGAAGTTGTTGGGTGTTGGCCAATCCGAAATGGCCTTTATTTTCTCCTGATGAACATGTACTCCTTTCTCACTTATGATATGCCCCAAGTAAGGTATTTCTCTCATGCCAAAATCACATTTGGACTCCTTGGCATATAATGACTGTGCCTGCATAATATCCAAGACCTCTGCCAAATGTGCCAAATGCTCATCCCATGTCTTGTTGTAGATCAGTATATCATCGAAGAATACCAGAAGGTATTTCCTCAACTTCCCTCTTAAGATGTGGTTCATGCAAGACTAGAAAGTGGCCAGTGTGTTGGTCAATCCAAACAGCATGACCAAGAACTCAAAGTGTCTGAAATGGCATCTGAATGTTGTCTTACAAATATCCTGCTCCTTGATGTTGATCTAATGATATCCTGACTGTAGATAAATCTTGGTGAAGAAAATTTCCCCATGTAACTCGTCCATCAACTCATCTATGCATGAAATGGGGTACCTATTCTTCATCGTTTTCTTGTTGAGCGCTTTGTAATCGATGCACATCCACATCGTGCCATCCTTCTTTAGTACTAGAACGAATGAAGATGCAGAAGGACTCATGTTGGACCTAATGTGCCCCGTCGCAAGAAATTATTTGATTTATTTCTCAATCTTGTCCTTGAATTTCTTGGGGTGCTTGTAGGGCACGATGATCCCTACTGTAGCCCCTGCCTCCAACTTGATCATGTGATCAAATCTCCTATATGGTGGTATGCCTGGTGCTATCGGCCCAAATATTGGCTCATACTAACCTAGAAGCTCTATGATCTATGGATGGCAATGCTCTATGCCCTCTTAATCATTTTGTGTGGTGATCAAACACTCTGTTGCATAGGCCACATCACTATGATGGAAGATTCACTCGATCCTCTTTATCGATACTGCTCGTGGTGATCCTGTAGACATGCCTCTCAACACCACTCTCGATCCACTCGTGTCTCTGAAGCTCATGGTCAACATCTGATAGTTGAACCCAATCTCCCCCAATGAATATAACCATTGTACCCACAATATGACATCAGTATCTGTAGGTCAACTACATAGAAGGTATATGTCATGGTGTGGTTGCCCAATTTGACCTCTAGGTCTGGGATCATGTCCAAAAATGTCATCGTGTATCCATATTCCACCGCCACGTGGAATCCCTCAAACTCCTCAGTGCATAATGCCCTCTGGGCTACCAAGGACACATCTATGAAATTGTGGGTGTCCCCACCATTAACTAAATCGTTCATGCACTGTCCCTATACAAGGCCCTTGAGCCTGAGAGTGTTGTACCTAGGTACTCCTGAAAGGGTTGATATGGTTCCCCCTTTCACCTCTCTGTGAGGTCTGGTCTCCTCCTTGGGCGGTGCCCTTGTTGGTATCTGAGGTTTCTTCGGCTGCTACGCTGGCCCATGTGTGGTCTCATCCTCTAAATCATTGTCTTCTTGTACCCCGATATCCTCATCCTCCTCCTCGCTGCCTGATTCCACTTCAATGTAGTGGATCTATCCCTTTCCCATGCATCTATGCCCTAGGACCCAAGGGTCTCTGCAAGAGAAGCAAAGCTTCTTCCTCATCAACTCGTGTCTCGTGTCATCATCCAATTTGGGCTTACCCTTCCATTCCCTTTGAGGATTTCTCTGATCCTTGTCTCTCTGTGGTACAAAGGGTTTGGTAAATGTTTTGGGTTTTAGCGCTAAGTCCCCCATGCCTCTCATGCGCACAATGGCCTCATGTAAGTTGTGAGGCTTGAAAGCCTTAACCCAACCCCTCGATGGTTCTGTCAATGCCTTGGTGAACAACATCACCAATCTGTGATCTGATATATCGGATACAACCACTCTCTTATGTTGGAACTCTGAGATGAATTCCTCAACTGATTCGGTCTACCTCAACTATGTAAGGTGCCTGAAGTGGAGCTCTGGATATCTCCTATCAAATATCTCCATCAACCTCTCAATGAACTCCAAATATGAAGTAATGTGGTTGTGACCCAACGTCACCAGCCCATGGTACCACCACTCGTGGGCCTCCCCCTCCAAATGCAATGTGGCGAAGTTGATAGCTTCTTACTCTGTCATCACGTTAAGCTTGAAGTATATGTCAATCTTATGAACCCATGCCTGAGCTGAGCAACGTGATGATCCGTCAAAAGTAGGAATGTTCAGCTTTCCCACTTTCTTGACGAAATTCATGTTGTGAGTTTTCCCGTTGCCTCTCTATGCCTCCCAAGGTCTGTTTCGATATCTGATCAAACAATAGTCCATCAAACTCATGTATACATGGAACTCTGGTCCTAGTGCCAAGTAGTCTCTCTTGTACTCCCCGAACGGATCCTATGGCACCACCTGTCCCTGACCCGACTGTCCTCCTTTCTTCCCTAGCTATCCCAATGGTTATCCCAATGACTTTCCCTCCTGGAACTGTGGGTATAAAGGTCGAGGAATCCTCCCAGACGATGTGTAAGCTTGGACTGGTGAAGGGTTTGGACTAGCCCCTCCCTGAGATCCACTGGAGCCACTAGCCCCACCCCCTTGGTGTCCTCCGAAACCACTCAGCCCTCCTGCGGAATTTGCACCTATAGTGCTCATGCTATGGTGGAGCATATGTGCATTAATGGTCATCCACTGTATGGCGGTCATTAGGTCTTTATGTCCCCTAACTAGGTCATTCAACATGGCATGCGTACTGTCAATATGTGTCTCGGGGCCTTTCCCCCTATCCTTGGGTATCTGATGCCTATCACCCATAATCCTCTCCATCTTGGCCTCTATGTTTGAACTGATATGCTCTATGTCCTCTATCTTTGGCTCTGTATCTAACTGAGTGTGGAAGGGAGTGTAATCCCTTCGATTTTTATCTCTCATATCTCTGTTATTACCTATGTGGTACTAAATGTACACGCCCCCAATATGTCCTCGGCCCTCTGGGTATTCTTCACTTGTTCCCAGAATCATGGGGTCATGAGAAGCACTTCTTCACAGGCTGGCAGGAAGAAGGCTCTGATACCACTGAAATATCCCCGATCCAGCTGATCTAGATATCTACTGTTGAACTACGGTTTTTTCACTAAAGTCTGATACTCTGGGGGTTTCTGGATGTGTTTGAGTTAATGTGTGAACATGCTTGGTGATTTTTTCATGTGTGTTTCATTCATTCATTTTTTTAGTAGTATAAAGATAATGCATGTGAAAGATGGATAACATAGCTCATTGATATATATAATTAGGAAAAGGCAAGAAATACAATAATAAGCTGGAAGTAGATATACTAATCATCAGTTAGATCTCATGGATCGTCACTGGAATACAAATCAACTAACAAGAAATACTCGTGATCAAAAGAATGAAGGTTGGTCTATGCATGCACGGATAGATCGACAAAAAGTAGTCCAGAAGCTCACGGTAACTGTTGTAGAATCTGGAAATCTCACTCTGATGGAGATACCCATCGAAATGGATTGTAAATTGTCTCAAAAGAAGCGCCTTGGCCTCTAGGATGATCCTGGTGACTGTCGGTCTGAAGATCCAACATCTTAAGATCTGGATGTCACCTCTTGGGGGTTTGTGCACCTCCTGGGCTATGGGAGTGTTCCCTATTGATCCCACCAGTGGAATCTGACGATGTATGACTCAAAATGATAGTCTTGTCCTCCTCTGTAATGGGTCGTAAGGGTTTCCTCATATTTTCTCTGGAATACCCCCTGGAACCCCAAATGTGCTTCCTCAAGAGTTGCGCCCTAAATGACTGTTTTTTTCTTTCTGGGAGATTCCACCATTGAAAACTAACGATAGGTGGCTCAATAGGTGCGCCCTGGCTAGCTCTCTAATGTTTCAGAAGGAATCGGTAAAATACTGAACTATCTCAAGCAACCACACAAACCCTCTCTCTAACCCTTGTGCCCTCACTGGCTGAGCTGCGCAGTCACTAAACTGGATATCTGAAATGCACGGTGAAATACCTGGATGGTATCTTCGATAGGCTAGGGTGTGTCTCTCAACACCGAAACTGATCAATGGTGGTGGTTTCCTCGAGAAATCCACAAAACAGCAAGGGGGTCGATTTCCTCCTCCTCTGCAAATATCTCAACATCAAATCATCACATAATGATGAATTAGGTCGAATTCCTCCCTTTATACTCTTCCCGATCTAATTCACTATTGACATCACTTAAGGTAGGCACGTTTCTCCTAAGGTGAGTAATTAATTAATTAAGTCCCCCTTTAACACCTTTTCATTTTATTTATGCATTGACTTAGGCTTAAGTGACTTTCCCTATGTTTTTTTGGCTTAATTCATCATTTAGCCACCAAATCACCCTTATTTCTCCTTGTGTTCCCTATTTGTACCTGACTATAGTCTACGAGAACAAATAGACTACTAAGTCACTCCCTGTTGGCCTACTCTTGGGAACGAGACAACACAATGACTTCTATGATTTGGGGAATGATCAAAATCCACACTTGAACTTCTCTTTAATATAATAGAATTTCACTTAGTTTTCATATTGATTTCATCTTTGGCTAGTTCGTTGAATTATATGATAAGTTTTATAACTAAGATGACAATAACACATCCTTATATCACATGTCTTATTTTTGGAAACTTCATCTTTTGATACTTCTAATGATAAGAATTCAATATAAGAATCTTTATGATTTTTGAAGTCGATTGGATCTATATTGGTTCCTTTCTCCAAGGTCTAGATTTTTACATTTTATAACTTCTCTAGTTCTAAATGATTGGTCATTATTTCTTTATCTATCCTTGATTCCTTATTAGTAAGTTGCTCCAATTATTGCGACTTTTTTTTATATTTTAATTTCTTAATCTATGTGATTAAGTTTTGACTATGATTCTTAAGGCATGAAACTTTTGCATCTTTATAAGAAACAACCTTGTCAAATTATTTTTGCATCTTTTTTATTGATTTTTGATTATCTTGAATGATCACCTTTGAGACATCTTTAAGGTCTTCTAATGGAGCTTTTGAGTATGACTTCATTGTAAAGTTTTGCAAGGTTACCTTTGTCTTCTTATAGATAAATGTCAAAATTTTATTTTTCATGTTTAGTATGAAAGTCTCCAATTTTCCATCTAGTTTGAACCTAAATTATGTCATCATCTCTTTGATACATAGAGGTAACATCAAATTTGGATATGAATTTATAAACATCAATTGTTAGTTATAAGTCTTTAATTTCATCTTGTGTGTTTGGCATATATATATATATATATATATATATATATATATACACTTGGCTCTAAAATTAGTAATCGATTCACTAAATCAACATTAATGCAATTTTCGTCAAATCTCGATAGAGTGATCGGTTTCGATGAGCCTCGTTTTGCATGGTGACCCAGGTTTGAAACCTGCTGCTATTAAGAGGAGACACCAAACAATCCAACCATGTTAAGAGTTGGTGTGGCCTAGGCCGAGTGCAATTTCCGAGTGATTTTGACAACTTAGATGCCCCTGAGTCGTAATTTCTCAACCACATGCTAATCCCACAGATCACAGACACGCTAGCAAACCAAAAAAAAAAACATTAATACAATTTTTCTTATAGTTTACACAGATAATGATGTTATATTTTGTTGAGTACTCCCTTTAAGTTTTGATAATGTAAGGCCCAAAACTGAAATTCCTTCTTACATTTACCTTCCTTTCTTATTTTCGTTAAAATCCATTTTAAACTTCCTTGAAAATTACTTATTTTTAAAATTTAAATAACCGTTTAATATAATCCTTTATATTAAATTTTTCTTAATAATTACCTAAAATCCACTAAATTATAATAATAATCTTCATCGAAACTTAAGTAATATTTGAATTATTGTTTTTAATATTTCTTTAAATCCTTTCTCCCTTTTTATTAACTTGAGTTTATTCTTTTCTAAAGTCGTATTTAGAAATATAATAAAAACAAAGTTCCATTAAATTATAATAATAACCTTTGTTGAAACTTATATAATATTTGAGTCGTTTTTAGAAATATAATAAAAACAAAGTTCCATTAAATTATAATAATAACCTTTGTTGAAACTTAAATAATATTTGAATTATTGCTTTTGTATCTTCCCGAGATACTAAATTGATATATAATATTATTTTATACCCATTGTTTTATGCCCTTTCCCCTTTTTTTTTATTGACTTGAATTTATTCTTTTTCTAAAGTGACCACATGTGGCTTTAGAAATATAATAAGTATATATGACACAATCTTTAATGATCTTTTCAAGGGTGAACATTACTTCTTTAATCTTCCTTCAACCTTTGAATGACCATGACTTAACTAATGGACGATATTTGGTTGTTGTGTTGGAACTTGGTAGGATGGGATTATGTGTGATGTTGAGTATGTTTGTGCTCCTTTTTTATATTTTGCTAATAGTGACAACTTTGTAACCTTATCAACGGTTAATATTAATATAAACAGTTAATGAATGCTTATGAATTTGGTGGCAATGATTTGGAACTTTGTTTAATTGTTATCTTTGAATATGGTTTTTGTGTATGAATATTATGGTTTTTGTGTAATTAGATTGCGTGGTAGTTTGATTAATGATTGTTATTTTGTAATTAAGAAATGTATAAAGAGATATATGTTAGTATAGATGTGTGTGTTAATTAATAAATAAATTTTGGTTTTAGTGGATGTTAATTATCATCATCATTGTGATTATATTGATATTGATTTATTCATGAATACGTTTATATGGATGTGTAACTTAATTATTGATAATTCAGTGTATTTTTTTAATGTAGAACTTTAGTAGGTATCCATGGGGGTACATAATTTTTTTTTGATCATATATACAATAGTTGGTAGTGTCTGTAGTATCAAGATAGAAAACGCTAAATCGACACATAAACACAACAATTGAATTAACATAACATACCATAAATTTGTTAGGTACCATGCCACAATTTTTTATTATTATTGGTGATCTATTTGCATAATTGTGGCTCTAGACTTGCACTATGAACTTTCTTTATTATATTGTAGTTAGCAGTTCTTAGGGTTTCATAATTTTTCTACGATCCTTGCTACAATTTTTTAGCATATTTTTGTGTTAGACACTTTTATGTTATTGATTTATGTTTTCTTAACTCTTCAGATTTCCTGTGACATTTGAAAGATTATTTCTTTCAATTTTCTAGGGGACAAGGTAATTATTTCTTCAATAAAAACTTTAATTTTTTTCTTGACAAAATCTTATTGTGATAAAAAATAAGATTCAAAGAAACTCTAAAAAAGTATACAAACAAATCAAACAAGATTTGATAAAAATGTGGTCAAAAGTTACATTAGAATATAGCTTTGATACCAAATGAAATGAACATTAAATCTTTTAATGAAGAATATCCAATATGAAAAGGATAATAAGTTAAATTCTATATAGTACACATATTTAATAATTGAATATGAATAATAGATTGATACAATGTCATGTAATAAAATATATAAATGCATTGACTAGTTAAGATGGTTATGATAGTTAGTGGGTCAAATTCCATAATTAGAATGTGTCACTTAATATACTGCGAGTGGGCCTAATGGTTAAGAACATGTGTTTCCTCTTTGGAGGTCATAGGTCCAAATCTAGACTGGGGGTATGGTATGTATACCTTCGTAGACTTTAGCAGTCAAATCATTGCGCGGATGGGTTCCCTTGTCCCACAAACAAGGGGATCTCATACACCAATGTACAGAGGAGGTTCCTTGTCCCACAAACAAGGGGATCTCATACACCAATGTGCAGAGAGGGTCCCTTGTCCCACAAACAAGGAGATCTCATACACCAATGTGCAGAGAAGGTCCCTTGTCCCACAAACAAGGGGATCTCATACACCAATGCGCAGAGGAGGTCTCTTGTCCCACAAACAAGTGGATCTCATAAACCAATATGATGTGTAGCTTGACCATAACCTTAAAAATTCGTTCACATTTTGATAATAACTAAATTTTATTTTTACATACATATATCTTTATATCTTATATCTTTAATACAAATACAAATATTTTAATAATAACTAAATTTTATCTTTACATACATATATCTTTATAAGTTGTGACTTATGAATTTTATAAGTTGTGACCTATGAATTTTATCAAGTTGAAATAAATTATAATTGATCTAAATTCAATACAAATAATTTAAAAAATCACATTTTAAATGATTTTTATTTTTTTCAATAATTAAAATTAATTATTACTTACCCTGATATTATATTAAAAAAACACTTTAATTTAAAAACTTATCTCCAAAATCAAATTTTATTAAAAAATTGTAACAATTTTTAATTTTAATGCCAAAACATATAAAAAAAAATAATATCACATTAATTGAAAAAATATCTCCAAAATCAACTTTTGGAATAAAGAATTTGTATCCACTAAAAAGTTATAAAAGCCGAGAATGACATAACACCAAAATCACAAGAATATCGGTATCAAATGAAAAATATATATAATCGCTTCAACCTAAAAGCACATAGTGAAAAACACAACTTTCAGGTACAGAATTTGTAACTAACTTTTAACACGCGAGGGTTCATTGAAAGGTTGCGAAAAGCGGAGTGTGGCCCCAACGTTAGCTTCAAAAGATAGATCGCTAGCCAAGATGTTAAGGGCAATAAGGACTCGAAACTTGGCCTCTTCTGCGAGATCTTTGGGATTCTCACCATAAAGTGTTATCATAATTTGTGACTAACTTTTGACACACGCGGACGACGACCAAATGAAAGGCTATGGGAAGGCGAGGAGGGGATTTCAATAGGGACAACTTGTCTTTGTGTTACCTAAGGTATTGAAGACAATATGGACTTCAACCTTGGCCTCTTCCACCAGATAGTTGGGATCGTCACCATCTCTGTTAGATTCATGAAATCATCAAGTTGCTCCAACCAAGGCAAGTGGGGCAGACTCCTCATTCATCTCTTTGTTGAATGACTCAATGATGTGCTCATCTCCCTTATTGTGATTAGAATTGAGATTTGGTTGGACTTCCAACATTACTTTATAATAAATTCCATATCACTAGGGAATTTGAGGGACACAATGTCGGTATTTTGAGTTTGTGGATGAATTCTAACCTTTCATTATGGGTTCTAGGTAGGGTTTAGTTTAACAAATCTATAGTTTTGGTAACATTGTTGACCACCTGATGTGTTGATATGGCTTTACAAGAACCATATTTCTAAAAATTCTAGAACATGATGTGTTGATATGGCTTTATAAGAACCATATTTCTAAAAATTCTAGAACCTATCATTATGATGGGTTTTTTTTTCCAGCATGGATGGGAGTGGTTTAACAATTTTATAGTTTAATAATGATTAATAAATATATTTTTTGGATTAGTTGTACAATTTGAGTGGGTTTAATGGTTAAGAACATGTGTTTTCTTTTAAGAAGTTACAAGTTCAAATCCAAAGGGGGTAGGGTATGTATACCTCCATAGACTTTAGCAATCAAATTGCTTCGCAAATGTTCTACATTTTATCCCTTTTAAGAGCATTTTTTTTTTCAGGATTTCGTTCAAAACTAGTCATAAATTTAGAAAAATTGTTGGAATGATAGAATTCAGTGGTTGAAATAAAAATAGTGTTAATCGTATGAAGAATGACATATGAGACTTGCACCTAGTAACCAAGACTTCTAGAGAATGTCACTCACCCCAAGATTCTTATGGCTCAAGTGTGCTTACGAATGGGTGATCCAGATTATATAGGGAACAAAATGAAACACACACAAGAATATAGAAAGAGCACAATAATATAGTGAAAACCCAACTTTTATTAATGAATAAAATAATGGAATATTATAGAACACAAACTGGCTAGAACGATGCTCGTTCATCTTTGAAGAGAGAGAGATGTCGACTACACTCATTTGCAAAAGATCATACAAGAGGTCGAAGGAATGACCTTTTAACATAAAGCAAGAACCCTAAAGGTCCAAAACCTTAACCCTAGGAGACGAAGCACTAAAAGGTACTTTTGGGCCCAAGGTGGTTAGTTTCTACATCAACTTCCAGGGGCACAACTTTTGCATACAATTTTCATTTGGTGCACATAGTAGCTTGTTGGAAAGCTCTAACTAAGGACTACAATATTGTGTCATGCCATGAGCTTTCTATAAAGCCTAGGTATGTGAATTTCCTAGAAAACATTGCTTAGGGCCTCAAAATGGCCCCAGAAAATCCTAAAAAATCATAACAAAACTGCCAAGATGGAGAACCATGTTCAGCGAGTGAAAGAGGTGGGTGACCACCAATATCCACCTAGATCAGTGGAGTGTTGTCATAATAATGTCCATTTAATTTGCTATCCCATTTGCAAAAACTTAATAAGTAGTGCACCTTATAAACTATTCATTCAAAAGTCATTTCTTTTTTTTAAATGTGAGAGCTTCCACAATCCAAGATTGCAAAATATCAATTTATTGACAAATCATTCATACCTTAATTCCCATTAATAAAGTTTAACTATAACTTCCAACAAAATTAATTAGCAAATTCCAACACTAGTCATACATTAATTCCATCAATAAAGTTGAATTGTAACTTCCAACAAAATAAATTAACAATAAGTGGAGCACTCAGATAAGGACTTAATAAGTGGATAAACTCATATTTTCTAGTAAATCTATTTTTTCTGATAGTTAAAGTTCCACAACAATACATTCAATTTTTCAAAATTCAAGTGAGTTTTAAAATAAGCCAAAATCTCATGGTAAAATTCTCGTCAATAAAGTGAAACTATAATTTTCCATATAATTCTTACTTGATTTAAAAAAGAAATTAAAAAAAATTCTTATCCAAATTCAAATTAAAATAACCATTATTTTAAAGATAAAATTGGTTATTTTAAGAATAAGATTTTATTTTTATTTTTATCCAAATTCAAATTAAAATAACCATTATTTTAAAGATAAAATTGGTTATTTTAAGAATAAAATTTCATGGTTAAAATTCTCAGTCAATAAAGTAAAACTATAACTTTCCACAAAATTCCTACTGGATTTAAAAAAGAATTTAAAAAAAATTCTTATCCAAACTCTAATTAAAAAATAACCAAGAATATGAACTTTATTTTGAATCATTATTTTAAGTAATCAGAAAAGACGCCTTTTATTTTGAATAATCAGAAAAAACAAATTATTAGAATACGACATTATTAACGGAGGGAATTTCCCTGCGGCAGCCTTAGGAGGATGGTCGTGGGATTACATGATGGAAACGTATCGAACACAAGTTGTTACATAAAGTTAACGTTAATGAACATAAATAAAAAAAACGTTGTAAACAAACAAAGGCAAATCGCTGCCGCTTTCGAATTCGAAACTTCCCGAAGAAAAAAAAAAAATCTCCGATTAGCACTGACCGCAGTCGAGCCTTTAAGGAACAAGCCCGGCGTTTAAATTTTATCTTGCTGTCAGTCCAACCTATAAGAATCATCCACGTGACACCTCACCGTTCGCAATTCTTAGATTCTGCGCTGTGAAGCGCCTAGGTAACAAGACCAATCCCCTGGCATTTGTCCAGAGTCGCAACCTGTCAAATAATTACATTATGACGTCATCTCGTCGGACGATGGCTGGAGGCCCGCTCTCGGTTTTCTCCCGCAGGAAGAGGGCGGGGCCGCGGGGGGGGGGTTTAGCCTGACGCCGTTGACGGAAACCGTCTGCAGGGACTGAGAGAGCGTGAGGTTGGGATTTTTATAAGCAACAGTGGCGTGGGAGAAGGAACGAGTTAGCGGCAGTGACGGGCGCCGACGGCTGACTGACGGCGCCTTCCGCGGCACGTCTCGACTACGTTTTCTGTCACAGTCACATGCGGGTCATGGATTTTATATAGTTTTTCTACACATGCATAATTGGGGCCATGCAGTAGGAATTTCAAATCCCGCTCCGCGTCCATAGTATTATATATTTGGCGAGCACTTTATGAGTCCAGGGAGGTGGAATTTTTATATTTTGGCCGTAGAGCACTGCGATCACACTATTCAGATTTGTAGGGTCGGCCCCCACAGGCCCAAGAGGGGTTTATCCATTTATAATTTTCTGGGGTCAAGACAAACTTATTGCTATAATTTTATACTCTGGGTGGAGACAAATTATTGATACAGGGGAAGACTAAATTGTAGGTGGAATCTTGGGATGCGGGGTTCTGCATTAAGAATATGTTTGTTAATGAGTGGGGATCGGTCTCTCTACCGAACCACCAACTACACCACCTTTGACAGCCCACGTTGCATCTCAGTGGCCATGGGGATTTTAAAACTGTGTTGCCGACTTATGTGGCCCCTCGATCAAGGCAAATCAAGTTGCAGATTGACTTGACCATGTGGATCTTAACTCTGAAATTCTTTCACCGCCATTAAAAAAATTCACCCCATCAGATCGCAGTGTACTTACTGAGATTTCATGGAGCCATTGGGAAGCTCAAAACATTCTGACAATGGAGTGTTCTGTACACATTGGCCACTGATGGACTTTAGAAGAGATGGATAATTATGATTGGAATGCTTATAATTATGCTTTATGCTTCTTTGTATTGGATTTCAACCCAGCGATTCCAAAAAAATATATATATATAGATGCTGCACTTCCCCTAAGATTCCCATGCCAAGTTTTATAATATCCCTGTCTTAACGTCTTGAACTCAGCAGCAGCAACAGCAACAGCAACAGCAGCTGCTCTCTTTTTCTTCCCCTACCAAATCATGTTCACGCATTGAAATTGCTACACAAAATCATTGTCCACGGGTCAAACAGAGCCACCACTCCAGCTGCGATAAACAATAAAGAAACCGTGCCAAAAGCAACAGTCGTGAGGTGATCGATTTGAGGAAAAAAGAATTATTTTGATAAGAATGAAGCGAAGAGAATCAAAATCATTTGCACCTTCCATTAAATGTCATGTCTAAATAAAATTATAAAATAAATACATCAAAATGCAACATGCCATGTTCTCCCAGCATGATCACAGGGCAGCAGGAAAAGAAAGAAATTCTCACGCCCATCCTACAAATAATTAAATTAATTGCAACATAATAGAGCTCGTATTGTTCAGGGGCCCGTCCTTTCAAAGATGCTCTTTCGAATATTTCCTCTTCCATTTAACCATCTTTAAAATATTTCCTATTCCATTTTAACATCATCCTCCCAGGTGCATTTACTGTGGAAGGATCAGCTGTTAATTTAGTTTTAAAATTGCAGGGGTTACAGACTAGTCGACTCTAACCTGTTGTGACCATTAACCTCTATTTTTGCACTCGCTATTAAATTTTTTACAAAGTTTATGAAAATTTACATTGACGAGTGGAAAGTCTAGTGCATTTTTGTTCAAAGGGTTTTTTTCATTGTTGTTTTCAAAACCTTACATGATCGCTGCAAAGGTATTTGCAAAGCTTTGGAAAATGTATCCAACATTTTGGTCGAAAATTTTAAGTTTTGGTTTTTTTTGGGATATTATCAGTTTAATTTTGACCAGATTTTTTTAAGAAATTGTTTGATCTGGAGTGGTTAATTCTATATAATCTGAGTGTTTGAGAATTTTTCAAAAAACTGAATTTATTTATGCATTCAAAAATACAATTTAAACAATAAAAAATTACTATTTACATAGATTTATATAACCAGATCAAATAAAAAATATCAAAACTTAAAATGTTATCTTAATTACAATCTCTATTATCAATATTTTATATAAATTTATATTTTCAATTTATTTATTTAAATTATATTATTTTTAAATACTATTATTTTAATATTTTAATAACAAATATCAACTATCCATCAAAAGTTGAAACACACTCAAAATTATACAACCATCACATGAGCAAACTCCATTGTTGATGGGTAGTTCAACATTCCTCTTTTGAGAGGGTTGATTAATTTTTGAGAAATCGAATCTTGGTGTGAGCTTTCACAATGCCTTTCTACCTAATGTGTCTCTGGTGACTAGTGTTGCAATAGATTGGAAATGGTTTTTGATAATTTTTTAACTCCGAACTGGGTCTCAGGTAGTCTTCCTTGTCCATTTGTTTGTGTAGAACTAGATTTAAGTTAGAGTTTATACAAGCAATTTGTTTTTCAATGGAATGGAATGATTTATGTTATGTTTAAAAATTCTAATCAAAACATTAAGATTGTATTAGGGTAAAAGGGGAATACTAATAAGTTAATAGGATGGAATTTCGCTGAAATAATTTCAAAAAAACAATGGACTATGATCATATACACTAACCAAAGCTTTCATTATCTACCCTCCATCACCTTTGCAAAGTAAATTTTTCCGAGTATTGAACTTGTGACTTTGAAAGTTAAACCAAAGCCTTAATAGTTGTGCACTAACCAACTAAGCCAACACCTCATTCTAAAAAGTGACTTTGAAAGTTAAACCAAAGCCTTAATGACAGTGCACTAACCAACTAAGCCAACACCTCATTCTAAAAAGTGGGTGCACTAACCAACTAAGCCAACACCTCATTCTAAAAAGTGGGTGCACTAACCAACTAAGCCAACACCTCATTCTAAAAAGTGACTTTGAAAGTTAAACCAAAGCCTTAATGGYKGTGCACTAACCAACTAAGCCAACACCTCATTCTAAAAAGTGGGTGCACTAACCAAAGCTTTCATTATCTACCCTCCATCACCCTTGCAAAGTAAATTTTTCCGAGTATTGAACTTGTGACTTTGAAAGTTAAACCASAGCCTTAATAGTTGWGCACTAACCAACTAAGCCAACACCTCATTCTAAAAAGTGACTTTGAAAGTTAAACCAAAGCCTTAATGGCAGTGCACTAACCAACTAAGCCAACACCTCATTCTAAAAAGTGGATGCACTAACCAACTAAGCCAACACCTCATTCTAACGGTGCACTAACCAACTAAGCCAACACCTCATTGAACTTATGACTTTGAAAGCTAAAACAAAGCCTTAACGATGGTGCACTTACCAACTAAGCCAACACCTCACTCTCAAAAGTGAAGTGTCGACTTAGCCTAATAGAACCAGGGCCCAAAACCCCCAAGTGTCACACAACAATCAATACCCACACAGCCAGAAACAACGACCTAGACAGGGCAACCTCCCCCGAATATTGAACTTGTGACTAAGTTAAAGCAAAGCCTTAATGCCAGTGCACTGACCAACTAAGCTAACACCTCACTCTAAAAAGTGAAGTGTTTGCTTAGCCTTAGGGCCCAGAGTCCCCAAGTCCCAACGAGTACACACACCTACACACACCTACACACACCTAGAAACAACTACCTAGACAAATTGACCTCCCCCAAGTATTGAACTTGTGACTTTGAAAGTACAAAAAAAAAGTTTTAATGAATGAAAATATCTATACAAGAAAAAAAAGAAGAAAAAGAAAAAAATGGTATATTCATGATTGTTGTGGATCTTCAACATAAAGATGCATATGGATAAACTTAATCTTAAAAATACTTTCTTTTCCAATATGATATTGATTGCTTACAATCTTAAAATATGCTTTCTTTAAACTTTTAAAATATATATATTTTTTTAACTTTTAAAACTAGAATCTCCACTCTATATATATCATATATATCAAGAGTATTTTACACCCAATCCTTTATAACTTTGATAATGCCCTGTAATTTTCATGGCAGCTTTAACATCTATGATAACTTTTACTATTTTACAATTCTTTTATGAGATGTAAGGATTCACAAGNTATATATATCATATATATCAAGAGTATTTTACACCCAATCCTTTATAACTTTGATAATGCCCTGTAATTTTCATGGCAGCTTTAACATCTATGATAACTTTTACTATTTTACAATTCTTTTATGAGATGTAAGGATTCACAAGGCACTGACATATCACAGAGAAGAATCAACTTTGATAGAGTAGCATATCACTTAGAAGAATGAACTTTGATAGAGCAGTGGTAAAAATACTCCACTTTCATGAGGCAATCCCTTTACCTTGATTGCTCATAATGTTCATACACTATTGAGATTTTGTACTCCATGTCAACCAAGATCCCTCTTAATCTCTTAGAGTCGTGGATCCATTATTGCTCTGTATATTCTCTTATTGACAATCTAAATTTTGGCAGGTTATATATATATATATATATAAACAGCTCGTACGGTTAAGCCAATGCTTTGGGCACAAGTAAAATCCTGGTTAGCGTTTTCGCCATGTGAACGGGGGAAAACCCGTACAAAGAAAGGGGCCGCTCACATGCACGTAGTCAGCTCTCCCCGTTTTAAATTAATATCATTAAACGTTAATTTACGATAACGTTGGTTATCATCAACCCCCCACATGTATTGGCAGTTGAGTTAAACAGCACAGCGCACGTTGGCTTCGAACCACTTTGCTTGAACGTCGTCTCGCCGGTCCGTTCCCTCTAGGGTTACGGGAAGCCGGAGGGAGAGCGAAGACGACTAGCCCTGCCCTACCCCACCCCACTGAAACGTCGCCAACGTCATTGGATGCCGTCCAGTGAGGATGATGGTCAGGGAGAATTGAGAATGACCATTCGGCGCTCGGTACGACTTCGTCGCAATTCCCGTCGACCTTGAGAGATACGTCAGCTCTCAGACTTTGACGTACGGGACACAGGATTACCATCAGGTTACCCACCCGGCCACTGGCCAGGTTTTCAAAACTCACGCGGCACACCCCATGAATCGTGACTGTCCGATTTTAACAAAAGTCAGCTGTTTCATACCACAAAACCGTTCAAGCTTGGTCACGACTCACAACGTGGTAGCGAATAGACGACGGAAATAAGCCTGTGCGCATCTCAATCATTTGACGTGAAAGCATAACGGCAGGGCACGTCTCGCCGTTACATTTACTACACTGCATGGAGTACAGAACTGGGTGGTAAATTCCCGTCGACTCCTGTGGCTTTACTTGTTACTATCACCGTCAGACTACAGTGTTATGTCCGAAGTGGAAAGTATTCGTCGAGAATAATGCATCTGGCATAAAGCTTCGTTGCCAGAAGTCGACATTTGTCGCCATAAGACGACATTCTTTTATCGCCGTTTGACGTCGAAGGATCGAGTTCACGGGCAAATGTCGTATTACCAGCGTACTGCGGTTTGGCTCGGCTAGCTAAACTTAACCGATATCTACAACTTGTCAGATTGGATGGAAAGGCTGGCAGATACTTTGCCTTAAGCAAGAGAAAGATGCATGTCAATGTAGTACATCGGAGGATATGAAGGCAAATCCTGCAGTAGATTTGTATAAAACGGTCAGATTATGTTTGAAATACCTTTATTTAGGTGGCGAAGGTGAAACCGCGTTCAAACCACAGAGTTCCAGCCTGCTGGGTTGCAGACCGTCACCAATGATAGAGGGGAGGGAGCCGGTGACCTGGGCATGTAGCTGCGTAGGCATATTCCGCGATGGCTCCCGTGAGCCCGTAGGACGTTGACTATCTTGCACTGAGTGGGAGTAGAAAAGGGCACGTGGCGGTTAGTTGTGCCGGTAGCGGGCAACCTCGAGCTCACCGAAGCCCGCCGCGCTTGGCCCCAAAAGCAGCAAAGAGGGATTAACAAACCCCAACCCTGTGAAGGAAAGATTAGCATGATTAGGAAGATGATGATGTCCATGATGATGAGCATCATCATCGGCTGCTCATCATCATCTCCTTATCTTCCTCTCGGCTCATGATATATTTGATCCCAAACAGACACAATACCCATCTCAGCTCATCGTCTCGCCTCGTCGTTGGAGTTGGAATTCGATCAGAGGAGCCGCTGGGGCCTTCGCTTTTGCAGAGATATTGGCAGGTGGGATTTAGCTTTTGTCTTAACCCTGCCACTTGGACCTTTCCAAACACGGTTCGTGTCTGGAAAATTTATCTGGATTTTGCGAGCCGAACAAGACAAGGTAACGAGGAGAATTGAAGGCCATGCCCATCATGAGTTCGTGTTAATTTTGTCTGTTTCTCTGTGTTGAAGGCGATGGAGGCCATGCTTTTGGCTCTCTGTTACTTGTTGGCCTTTTTGTCCATTTAAACGGGAGTATATATCCCACGGCTCAATCTGGTAAGAGATTTTAAGCGAAAAGAGGAAATTGGAAGCCGAGATGGGAACCGGATGGAGAAGGGCTCGGAGCGCATTGGGGTTAAGTGTTTGTACATCGAGTCCTCGTGCCCTGGACTCTATGGATTCCGTAAGCCCCAGGACGTCGCAGGTGGATAATGGTTCGAGTCCCAGGCTTTTGCCAGAAAGTGTTCCAAGTCAGAGATTACAGCAATTGGAAAATATTGCCATTAACAGCCCCAGGTTGCAGTGCCAAACCGCGCCCAGCCCCAGGCTCCGGTGCCAAACGAGCGCCAGCCCCAGAGTTCAGTCTTCTCTTTCGTCGGTTGTCTCGGGTTCGAGTCCCAGGATGTGTTCTCAGTCTCAGTGCAGCCCGCGGTTGCAATGCAGGACTAGTGGGAGTCCGAAGGTGCGGAATATTGAAAATGTTCCCTTGACAGAAGGTTCGGTTCCGTCGTCTCCCCGCTCCAGATTAAGCCAGCTGAGGACCGGTATTAGGCTTTCCAGAGTAAGTTTCTGATGCTTTAAAGATTTTCAAGTTTCAAGATTCCTGTGATTTGAAAGCTGAATTATAGCGTGTTTTGGCATCTGCCTTTCTCTAAATCTGGTTGTTTTTGCGTTAAAACTTCAAATGTAGTAACTGCTTTCAGGCTTCTCAGTTGAGCAATTCTTGTCCCTAAGTTGATCCTGAAAAAAATCTTCAAAGGCGAACTGCTTTCAGGTTTCTCAGTTGAACAATTCTTGTCCCTAAGTTGTTCCTGCAAACAATCTGAAAAAACGAACTGCTTTCAGGTTTTATTTGTACAATTCTTGGAGCTAACTTAGTTCTGTGATTCTTCTTCTTTCATTTTCGTTAAAATCTCTAATTAGAATGCTATATTTTGATTTTCTTTTGCAAATTCGAACTTTGAACCTTGGACATAAAGATGTTCCGTTGTTCTCGGTGATTCAACCAGAAAGACAAAAAAACGTGCCTTTTGTAAGAGAGTTTACCTCGTAACCTTGAAATGCCAATCGAGACGAAACCAAGAAAGAAGCAATCTTTGAAACTCGAGAGTTGACTTACTGTGAAGTTCCAATTTCTAGGCTATAGAGTTCTAAATCTGTCAAAATGAAGCTCTCGTACTCCGTTTTTCAACCGCATATTGAAGCAATACTGGATTTCCATTATCTGATGAAGCTGATGGTTATTATTCTTATTTGCTTTTCAAAAGCCGTTCTAATGACTCCATGCTTGTTTCTTTTGCAGAGTACCTGTGCAATGTGTTTGCAGACGATGAAGCCTGGACAAGGCCACGCAATATTCACCGCGGAATGTTCTCACGCATTCCATTTTCCGTGTATTGCTTCAAACGTCAAGCACGGCAACCTGATTTGTCCCATTTGCCGAGCAAAATGGAAGGAAGTGCCGTCTCAAGCGTCGGTGAGTGCAGTCCAGAAGGATGAAAAAGCCGAAAGAGGCTCGGCATTGACCCCGAGAAGCAGCAGGAGAAACGCACTTCAAACTTCTTCTTCTGAAACCTCGGAACAAGCTGAATACAGGCGACCGGAAAGAAATTCTGAAGAATCAATTACTCCAAGAGGAACTCGTCAAATTCCTTCTTCCGAGCCCCTTTACGACGATGACGAGCCTCTGGACACAAATCCCAGGGAAAACGGCCGAACTTTCAGTACTATTCACGAAGAAGAGGAGGAGGAGTTCGAATTTAAAGGTTTTGTGGTCGAACCCGAACAAACTACGGGGCTAGTGAGCAATAATGGCAAAAACGGTGGCCTAACCAGAAATCTCCAGGTGACTTTACAGCCAGCAGTTGGAGTACTAGCAGCGGGGAAATCATGCGAAAACTTCACAGTATTATTGCAAGTGAAAGCTCCACCTGCAATCGACAGACAGCAGAAAAGCCTGAAGCAGATTTCATCTTCCTTACTGCCCGATCCTAGCTACCGTGCCCCTATTGATCTTGTAACCGTCCTGGATGTAAGCGGCAGCATGTCAGGAACCAAGCTGCAGCTGTTAAAGCGGGCGATGAGGTTAGTAATTTCTTCACTGAGTCCAGCAGACCGGCTCTCGGTGGTCCAATTTTCTTCAACGGCTAATCGCAGGTTTCCCCTGAGGCGTATGGTTCCCCAAGGGCAGAGAGCCGTCCGTCGCGTAATCGATCGCCTGGTATGCAGCGAGGGCACTAACATTGCCGACGGATTAAAGAAAGCGGCCAAAATCTTAGCAGATCGGCGGGAACGGAACCCGGTGGCATCCATCATGCTGCTCTCAGATGGGCAAGACAAGAACAGCATCAGCACGCTACAGAATCGACAAACCCTGCCCGGATCCATCAGACAGAGCACACGCTACGGTCACATTGAGATCCCCGTGCACGCTTTCGGCTTTGGAAATGACCACGACACGGCCAAGATGCACACCATCTCGGAGGAATCCGGCGGTACATTTTCCTTCATTAAAGCCGAAGCTTCAGTCCAAGACGCCTTCGCCGAGCGCATCGGGGGCTTACTCAGCGTGGTCGCGCAGGACGTGCAGTTGACGCTTTCTTGCTCGTCGGCTCCGGGCGTGGAACTGCAAAACATACACGCCGGAAGCTGCCAGACCAGGGTTTTGGACGATTACGGGACAGTCAAATTGGGGGATCTTTACGCCGAAGAAGACAAAGACATCATCGTGGAGCTAAAGATCCCGGCCGTCAAATATCCAAACCCCATGACTGTCCTCGGCGTAAAATGCTCCTTCAAGGACCCAGTCTCACAACAAACCATGTATGCCAAGGAGCAGATTCTGATCATCCCTCGGCCGGACAGCGTCCGCGGATATCCCACGTCCGTCAGCCTCGAGGTAGAGAAGCGCAAGAATAGAGTGCGCACTGAGCAGGCCATCGCCGAGGCTCGAACCCTGGCCGACACCGGCGACACGGACGGCGCGCATCAGGTCCTCTACAACGCCAAGGCCCTGCTGCAGTGCTCTCCTGTGTCTCGAACCGGAGACGAGTTGAGAAGCGCTGTGGAGGCGGAGATTGCAGAAATTCAGGCGAGAGTGAGGCATAATTTCATGTACGAGAGAGAGCAGAGATCGGCCGAGATCTCTCGCGAACGGCAGCCTAGATCGACTAGCAGTAATTACAATGAGCGTCAGAGAACCAGCAACGGTTACAGAAGGATAGATTACGAGCCGACGACGCCATCAATGCTAGACATCGTTATGCGTCTACAGACGGATAGCGATGAGCCGCTCACTCCCACTTCGGCCTGGAGGGCCGCAGAGAAGCTGGCCAAGGTTGCCATGATGCGCAAGTCTTTGAATCGGGTCAGTGATTTGCACGGCTTTGAAAACGCAAGATTTTAATTTTCTCTAACCAATTTGTCCTTTCGCTTCTGCTTATCTTACCTTGATTGGATGAATGTATGAATAAAAGAAGATATCAAGGCTTGCCTATGTCCTTGGAGATATTGGAAATTCCGTGCTGTATCCCTGTAGACTCTCATCAAACAACCAGCAACTGTTTTTTCCTTAACGCGATGAATTATTTTTATGGGATTTGTGAATTTTCTAAGATGTGTACAAAAACTATTACAAGTCTGTAATCATTTCAGAGGTACGTCACCGCTCCTCCTCCTCCGCTGTAGTAATGTACTGTGAGGAGTGAGTTGAAGTCGTGTTGCCTGTCGTCGATGCAGGTAGGCAGTGATCAAACTTCCATATAAATGTAGATGAATTATGTGATGATATTTACAGTCAAGCCTCACAAAAGCTTGACAGTTTGCTTTTGCATGCTTTTTAATTCTCCCAAATAAACACGATATGAATTTTAAATTGCTGTTGTGGGACGTATCTTGTGGTATTCTGCATCTTTGTGTGAAACACAGGTATGAATTCTACCACTGTAAAAATCTCTCCTGGACCGTCTCTCTGTTTGATAAGTATCACTTAACTTATTTAAATAGATTATATAAACAATTCAATTAAAATAGAAAATAGAAAAAACTCCACCTTTTAAGTAAAACCCTATTTTGGTTTTCTATTTTATATATTTACTTTTCATTTAGACTGGATGTTTTTCTACATAAAGTAAGAAAACAAAACAAAATTACTGTCCAATCATTTATATTAAGAGACATTATTCTATATTACTGGGACCAATTTTGTTAATCAATATAAGGTCTTACACTTTAAGAGGAGACATTATTCTATATTACTGGACCAATTTTGTTAATCAATATAAGGTCTTACACTTTAAGAGGAGACATTATTCTATATTACTACTGGGACCAATTTTGTTAATCAATATAAGGTGTTACAGTTTCTGATGGAATATAAGGTGTTAAAGTTTCTGATGGAAAGTTTTGATGGTGTAAAAATTATTTCAATATATATAATTACGTGAAAAAGTATTATGGAGTGATGTTAGTTGACGAAATGTTGTTTTTCGACTATTAAATCAGTTAATATATCATATCAGTGCAAAATGTGAAAAATATTATGGAGAACTATTAAATCATTATTTTAAGAGGAGATGAAAAATATTATGGAGAACTATTAAACCATTATATTATGTTAAGAGGACATATCAGTGTAAATATGTGAAAAAGTATTATGGAGTGATATTAGTTGAGGAAATGTCGTTCTCTCTACTATTAAATCATCCTTTTAATGAGAGATATCAGTGTATGTATATGTTAGGGCCAATCAATATAAGATGCGTTAAATTTAAATTTTTAGGTAGAAATGTTTTTATATTGTAAAAGTTATTTTAATGTGTATATTTACTAGCACAGTGCTTAACTTGTGGTTGAGAACGCTGAAAGGTATCAACTGAGAATGTTGAAAGATATTCGGAAGTTGAAGTAGTGTCCGTTAATAATTCAAACGTGACAATTATATGGTGTTACAGTAATTTCTTAATATGATTAGGTAAATGTTAAAAAGTAAACAAGTTAACGGATGCATTCAAAAATATAAGGAAGTTATGAAGAGTAAATCACATTCATGGAAGTTATGAAGAGTAAATCACATTCATTGATTTGGAAGGACGACTAAGAATATGCCAACATCTTCAATTGTTAGTCATCAGATTAAAATTTTAGATTAAAAGGTCATTAATTGTGCCCATTGCCAATAGGTATACGCCTTTAACGTAATTATTTAAAAAACATATGAAAGAAGTAAAATGTTAAGAAAATGTTGTCTCCTCAATTATTATTATTAAATCATTTAATTAATAGAAAATATTAGAGTAGACAAATCCTTTCAATCAATGTAGAATGTGTTGGAAATACTAAAACAATTGAGAGGGGGGGAGGGGG
>SNQJ01S0061854.1:19031-34758 GCA_010110895.2 Picea sitchensis | reverse complement strand
TTGTCAACAACAACAACATCCATCACCATCGGATTGGTCTTGTGTCAGAGATGGCTCTTGCTCCATGAGGTAATGAGTCCGGGTATCATGGTATGTGTCACTTTGATCATCAAAACCTTTGAATATGTGCATCTGTTTCCTTTATTTCTAACAAATGCTTGGATCTTATGCTTGCCCACTTGACCATGTCTGGGGGAATTGACAGGATGCCCTAGTAAGCCTGTGCCCGTAGGTTTTGGTTTGCCACTGGGAGGGTTTCTGAAAAGCCATCGTCCGCTCCCATCATGACACCACTTTTTCATCTTGCTTCCCGCCCATCTATCCCTTGTACTTGTTCGGGTAATGGGTTGACCTATTTACAGGATTGCACCTTACCTTGTGGGAAGAAGGGGCTAAAGGCCTAGAAGGTAAAAGCAAGCTGGCAAAAGATAAAAGCCTAAGATTAAAACCTCGAGATGCTTCGCCCAGGGATCCCCGAGAAAGCAATGAAAGGCTTCTCAGCAACAAACAAGAGGAACCCGTAAAAATAACAAAACAAGACCTAGTCAGAGGATAGGGGGTCTCATCACGAGCCAACCTATTAGGTCCATGGGTGCCTAACAGTATGACATTACCACCATCTGGTTACCATGCCAGGGTAGTGACTCTTGGTTGCATGGCCAAGGGAAAAGGGGTCTCATCAGGAGCCAACCTTCTCATTTCTGCAAAAGTACTTGTGGGTAACACTGCCACCACTGGTCACCACGCCAGGGCAGTGTCCCCTGATTAGCCTCTTGAAGAAAAAGCAATAAAGAATAAAAGAATAAAGGCATGGGCTTGGAAAGATTTGCATCCAGGACAGGTGCAACTCGCCTTCTACAAAGGCACCCACAGGTAAAACCTTGCATCCTCCACTCCCACTGCACCCACTTGCCACAACATCCCTTGACCACCTCACCCACTTACATGGCTCCGATGAGCTCTCTTTCGGAAACTTTCCTTTTCCAGTGGACACTAGCCCAATAGGACGCCCTGTCATTTTCCCCAAACTTGTATTGCAGGTCGTGTAATGTCTTTGAGCTTTTAACTGATGTATTAGGGATTTTATGCACGTGTTTAATACTATTGATGATGAGATGTGATTGACATTGCTATGATCCCTGTGACTTATGAGCCCACGGAGGGCGTAGCCGTTGATGTGGAGGATCATGCCCGGTGGACAGGTACCATTTTGGACCGGTACACATGGGGAGATGATCAGTTCGGACCTCCATGGGGCTGAAGAGCCTATCAGATGGATGCTGAGACCCCATCAGGGGGCAGAGACAGGACAGAGATGGATCAGGGGCTTTGCACTGGAGAAGAGGAGGACGTTCCACCAGAGGCACCTTGGTAGAGCTTGACCTAGGGGGGTTGTGTCCTCTCCACTGAAGCGTTGGCCTTGGAAGGCCTAGGACGTCACCCTTGATGATCATGACGTCATCCAACCTTGTGGACGTCTTGGGAGGCAGATTTGGCAGTATTGGCACGTGTGGCAGGCTGGAGAAGCCCAAGGAGGGCTAATGTTTTGCTCCAGGATGCTGCATCTGCTCTAGAAGGGGATAACGTCTCCCTCAAAGGGGTATGACGTCTCTCTTTAGCTTGATTAGGGTTTAATTTTGGTCATTTAATGTAAAACAATATGATTTTTAGTATTTTGGCCTTGTCGGCCTTTTCATGACCTAAAATGTAAAATTAGGTCATGGTACTGTATAAATTGAGGGCTTTTTCTCTCATTTTTTCATCATCTAGGACTCACTCATTAGTGAGGTCTGAAATTAGCGCTACACTTGGGTTATATGGCTGAAATTGTGAGGCGCACCTGTTGAAGGAAGGCATTTTTGGATCTCTATTAGCATTTCTTGTGATTTCTTGATGGAAGGTGTTACAACTAGGGTTTGCTATGTTATTTCTTGGTGATATGTAAGTGAATTTCTGCAAAACTTCTTGATTGAATGGTTGTATTGTTATTTCTTGCATTTATTGTTATAAATTTACTGAATAAACCCTAGGTGACAAGCACACATCATTGGTCCTTGTCTCATGTCCCCATCAAGACTTTTTAGCCATTATTTGAAGAGAGAAAGAGCCTAGCCTTAGCTACACTCTTTCCCCATCTTCTCTTGCTAGCCGTTTTACTTTTCTAAGCTAAGAAGAAGGAGACGCATCAGGGCCTAGTTCAACGACACCTTGATGAGTTGATTTTCCAGGGTTTGCTGGTAAATCCTTGCCATAGCAACACGTTGCCTTGTAAACCCTCTTGTCTTAGACTTAAGCCATTTTCAGAGCTAGCCGTTTTTTCCATTGACCTAAGGAAGGAGGAGAGAGCACTGAGGCCTAGTTCCCCTACACCGAAGTGAGCCTCTCTCCCCTAAGGTTTTGTTCTTGAGGCTTTGCTATAGCAACACCTCAAGGCTTAATCCTCCAGTCCTTAGCCTTATTATCTTCCTTGATCCTTTAGCTCTTGCGTCCTCCCTTTGACTCCATTAACCCTATGAAACACATTGATCTAAGACCTAGCCTGTGAGTATTATGATCAAAACCACTCTCAATACTTTGAATGAAACCATAACTATTCTAACCCTAGCCTAGGACTAACCCTACTAATTAAGTGATGTCGTCATCTCTTGCTATAAACATCATTGTGCAGCTAACGTTTCACTTTTGAGCAATTGAATGGTTAATTAAGGGCATTACTTGAATGAAGTGTTGACTGTTACATTGGATGCCCCGTTTTCTTAGCATTTATTGATGAAGTGATATTGTGCATTATTGCTATTTTATAAACATTGACTTCGTCAACATTTATTATTCAGTTGCTTATATATATCAGATAGTCATTAATTATATGAAGTACTAACCAAGTGAGCAAGCTTGCATATATCATTTTCTTGTTGCTTTGTCTCAAGCAATTGTATCTCTCTTTTGGGTTATACTTTATTGTTGGCTGTTAGCCGGACTATCTGCTCGGTGGTGACTTGTGAGGGAGGAAACTTATCTTTATCTTACAATCCTTTGCCTTCTCAAAACCCCAGGTCACCGGGGACGTCTCCCCTGGGCCTTACCTCCCTAAACAAAAAGAATCATCCCATTGAGGTGACATTGGGTGGGATTGGTTCCAGTTACGCCAGTTTGACTACTCTTCATCTATTTACTATCCTAACTACAAACTGCGTGATAACAGGTGTGAAGCCCCAACATGCAACAATTCCAAACCCTAGCTCCATACAAAAGGGTTTTTCACAAAATGAAAATGCAATGTGAGGGTCAACAAAGTTTCCGACATGCCTGACACCAAGGCCAATGTGAGAATACCTGCCCGATGCTACAAAAACATCAACACAAACAATAGTTTTCCGTTTAATGATTACTTGTTGACATCGATTATTGTCTTTGTTGTTTTTGAGGTCTAGAATTTTGGCGTGTAAGGCACACTCGGTGGGTGAAGAGCTTCTTGTGTGTTGTTTCTAGCCAAAGTTTGATTGAGAATCAAGTTCTTGGATTCCACCTTTGAAATTTGGTTTGAGAGAGTATGCACTTTTGCTTGTAATTGTTCCATCAATATAGTGAAATTAGGAAGTTGGGTTGCTAGTAAAATTGGGTTTGTAGAGAGAATTGCCATGTTTTTGGGGATTGAACCTATTTTGGGGTTTTCATTTGAAGATGTCCCTACAATGTTGTCCAAAAACTAACATGTGTGAGGATCCTTCACCATGCCCATCCCCTGTCCTTGATTGTAAGTAGGTAGAATTAGCAAGTGTGGAGGTTTCCATTTGCAACCACGAGGTAGTGCGTGGGTAAGGGGGAGAGGGGAGGCGAGGTTGAGTGGACCTGCAATTTGGAGGGGGAAGGGGGGGTAGAAAGGAGAGGGGTTACGGACAACAAGGAGGGTAAGGGAGACGAGGGAATGTGGGTCATAGGTAAAAAAGTCGGTGTGGGCTTATAATAGGTTGCGTCCGTGGATAAGTTGGGGCTTAAGGAAGAAGATAGGTTAGGGGAGGAAGTAGATACTATTCGGGAGGAAAAAGGAGAGACAATAGTCGAGGTAGGGCCTGGATTATGCAGGGAGGTGGCCCTCGGGGAAGACTTGGCGGCTAGGCCATGAAATTAGTAGATTGACTATGTTGGTTTCACCATTTTCCAATGCGCTTGTTGTAAATGTTGTTAGGCGTTGTGTTGAAAAGTTGAAGCCATCTCCAAGAACAAAATTCCTAGACATTCGAGAGTCCTTGATTAAAACTGAAATTTCATCTAGATTTGTTAAAGAGCTTTTTTTTCTTTTGTTGTCCCTTGAGTTTTGTTAACCATTTGCAACATTGCTTCTATAGGCATTGTGATATGACTATGTTGGTATGAGTTTCAAAAAATAAATAATATTTCCTAAAAATGCTCTTTCTTGCACAACATTTTTAGAGGATGTGGATTTGGTATCAACTTAATCTTTAGCAATTTTGAGATCATCATTCCTTCTTTGTCATCCAAATGGCATAGCAAAGTTTTGAATACCGTAATGGTTTTAGTTTTGTAAAATATATGGATTTGACCTATATGCATCTCAGAAATGTTAATTGAAGTTTTGTTGTATGATTCATGGCTAGCCTTAAAACTGATTAGTTGTCTAGTTACACCTCTCCCAAGAAATTGTGAATAATCCTTGAATGTGATTAATGTGATCCAATGAATTACAACAATGCATTTCAAGCCAAATCACATGAACTAATTGGCAAGTGATGCTTGTTTATTAGTGAAGGGGTAATGATTCTTGTGATGTGATTGCCTTATACCTTGTGAACTTGGTCACCACAAGAACAAACTATGCTTTCAAACAATTGTTCAGCAAACGTAAGGCATGCTCCCATACTGGTTTTGGGTGTAATGCAATGCAATAAAAATAAATAAAACTTGAGAGCTTATTGAATTACCTAGAGAATTTTTTTTGTACCCTGCATATCATTCTACATGATAAAGTGTAAAGTTGATGGTTCTGTTAACAAACATAAGTCAAGGTTAGTGGCAATAAGGAGGCCTTGGCTTTAAAGAAGTTTTTGCACCTATAACCAAAATGAATACAAGTAGACAATGTTGGCGATTGCAACCAAATTTAAGTGAGCTATTCACCAAATAGTTGTTAAAAGTGCCTTCTTGAATTTTGTTTTGGAAGAAGTATATGTGCAAAATCCCCAATGCATTGTGCAAAAAGGGAAGGGTCATATGTAAGCTGAAAAATGCTCCATTTGGTCACAATTAGTCTTCTAGAGTATGGTTGCAAGAGTTGTAGAATAGTTCATAACCAGATGGTTTCTAAAGAAGCGTATTAGGTCCAACTTTTATGTTCAAATCAAAGGTATAAATGACTAAGATATTGTAATATTATATGTTGATCACCTATTAATATAGGGAATAACAAAGGAATGGTTGAAGAGTAAAAATTTATCTACATGAAGCCTTTGAAATAACAAGTTTAGGATTGCTTCATGATTGTTAAGAGTGAGGATGTTGAAGAAAAAGGACATCTTGTTCCCCTCTACATATGCACAAGAGGTGCTAAAGAGATTCAAGATGTATGATTGTAAATTTGTGGCAACTCCTATTGAAAAAGGTTTGAAGTTATCATCTCATAAAGTCTCAAAGCTAGTGAATGAAATGTTGTATTGGCAATTGGTAGGGTATCCTTTCATTTTGGCATTTAGAGTCTAGACACAAGATGTGGAGATTGGGTGGAGTTTGTGATTTTGAGGGTGCTGATTGCCTCATTCTTGACCATCTCTAATCTAGGACGCGAGAGTTGGCTTTTGATGTGCACTTTAGATAAATTTGGATTTAGATTCATCAAGGCCCTACCCCCATCTTCAAGATATTTTCGTTGCTATTTGCTATCCCCCCCACATCTTCGAGCTTCAAGCTTCACTCGGATTGTGACAACTTCCTTGATTGGTTCCTTAAGATGTCTCATTAATCTTCTTCCAGGGATATTGAATTCTAGGTGATTACAGTTCTTGCATTGGGACTTTGCATGGACCAATCTATGATTGGTTTGAGAATGTACTCTGTCTTCATGAGTTGGACTTGTTATAGTTAGTTTATAGAGGGATTTAGTCAATAGATGGATTCAAAACCCCATTATAGCATATGGGAGACACCTCCAACTAGGAGAATCTCACAGTCTTTTTAATCTCAATGTTCTCTTCGGCTACCTGGACTACAATAGGTATACTTCCTTTCTCCCCGACGATGGTGCTAGTGTGGTTGATTATGTTATGGATAACTAGGCCTTAATCCCCCACATATGGAATCTCTTTGTCTCTCTCCGTTTCCCATTGTCAACCATGTGTTTCTTGCATTTACCGTCTTGGTTGCTCCCCTTTCCCAGCCTCCCCCAAGATCATATGACAACCCATGTACTATAGTTCACTTTGACATCAGGTATGCTAATGCTTATGCTTTTCTTGTCTCCTAACTGAACTCACACTTCTCTTCCCTCAAGATGACCACGACCATATATGACTAATCAAATTTCCTTTGGCATGCTATGTTAGACTCCTACCGCCACATTGTTCTCCACAACAAAACTATTTGCATCCTAGCAATTGTCTTATGAACCTATGGTAACAGCGAGGGATGCAAGGCTATGCATAGGCATCTTCGTTTTGTCCTCACTCATGAATCGTCCTCTACTCTATTTACATAGAGTATCGACACCTTCAATGCAAGAACCAAGACTTTCTTGCTAAGAGATGTGAATTTCTTTTAGTCCTCCGCACTTCCCCCTAAGACATTTTAGTGTACCCTCCTCCCTGACAAAGCGACTCTTTTGTCAAATATTAATTACTGCTCATGGCTTTCAAATGCCATTTCCCTCTATGACTTGTTGGGCAACCCTCAGTCCTTGTTCTGTCTCTCCCCACCTCCTTTCACTTGTTTACCCTAGGAGACATTAAGAGAGCTATCTAGACTTTGAGCACCAACAGAGCATTGAATGAAGACATTCTTCATGTGAAATTTCTCAAGTATCTTGCATTCTTTCTTGTTGATCTCGTTAATGATGTAGTTTGTAGTTGCCTCCCCTCTCTGTGGTCACATCATATCATCCACCTTATTTTTAAATCAAGGAACAACTGTGATTGAAATAACTATAATACTATTATGATTGGGCCTACCTCTGCCAAGCTTCATGCTACGCTCTTGAACATGTGGCTTTTAGAGCACTTGGAGAGAAACAAATCTAGAGCTAAGGAGAGATTACTAGATGATGGGCAACATCTTTACACTTCGTGCTATTAATGAGGAGGCTAGACAATGATCATCCTAAGTCATTTGTTACTTTGTGGACTCTTGAAATGCTTTTGGTTTTTTTTTAAAGGAATCCTTGTTGCAAGACGTTCTTGTAATTGCTCGAGGAATAAATTTGCCGATCTTTATGATGAACATAAGCCTTCGTGTACCAGATGAAGAGTATGTTCTATTATTGAGTTGTAGTTGAGGTGGATCTCTGGCATCTATGGTTAATCCTGCTTCGAGGATGAAGCATCTAGAGGAGGGGTAGCATGTAATGAACCTAGTTATGTAATGATATTATTAATTGGGACACCTAAAAGTCACAACATTTTAGCACGACTTTTTAAGTATTGTATAAGAGATTACATTGTGAATTGTAAACATGATCTCATATCAATTTATATCAACATTTATTATATTATCTGTCTGGATATATGGGTTTGTCTCTTTGAGGTAATATTGTTCCTCCTAATGACTGTTTGAACTTTGGTTTGTTACAGCATGTCCTGCAAGACATTGTCCTAACCAAGTTTGCCGACCACCCCTTGCACCTTGAGAGTATTTTCAGGCTTGTTTTTTTTCTTCATAGGATACACACCTTAGGTGATTCAGCTATAGGATAGGGAAGAAACCCTTATTTATCCCTTTGTTTTTTAGAAGATGTTGCCTCCATAGACCTTGTAGGGTGGATGCAGTGCCGGTTGTCATAGGATTCTTTGGTCCTCCTTTCCATCAACATTTCTCTTGAGCACCTCTTGCCTTTTAGGTATTCTCTGGATGCCTGTAGCCACCTCCTTCCTATAAGGGAGAGATAAACAGGGCAGTCAGGGTAGACATGTATTGATAGTATGTTCATGTCACTTGGATCCCGCTTGCCCCCACCAAGGCTCTTGGCCCTAAGATGGCCTTCTATTACGAGCATTTTCTTAGCATCGAGGGATGGTGTCATTGTTCCCCCAAATTACATTCAATGTCATTGGCCAAATGGCCTCAGGTTTCCACTTGGCTAGTTGAGGCTTTGTTCTCTCTAGGGTTGAGTTGGATCACCACATCCCACATATGGAGAGAATTTATCAGTTGTTCCATCTATAGGAGATAGAGATTGAGGAGCACTTCATCTTCAGATGTCCCATATATTATGAGACTTGAGAGAGATATCATTGTCTATACTATGATTATGGAGGGTGCCTTGCTACCTTCCTTCACTATTCAGATCAGAGGTCTTTGCCTTTGTGATAAAAGAATTTCCATAAAGAAGCTCCAGTCCAAGGGTACGTCAGGCTGTGTATAGATTTTTTGGTGACAAGTGTCATATTTATGGTCATGTGTTATAAAATAGACTTGGCATCGGCTTTTAAAGACTCTTCTTATTTTCTATACTTCTAAAACATATTTCATAAATTTATGTGTACTTTCAAAATTGTTTTGTGGAATTTCTTTCTACCTGTTTATTGAGAGACTAGATTCTTAGCATGATAGAGATTGTCACTACAGTTAGTCCCCACCAAGAGAGACAATAATCTAGTGGCTGGACCTTTCGATTGATGCCTAACCTCAAGGATTTGGAGTACACTTTTCTCCTAAAGAATTTTGTCTCATGAAGTATTTCTGTTCTATGGGCTCCTTGCGATGTCATCTTTAGACCTAGTTGCGACAATGATTTTAGGTTTCATAATGTGTGTTTTGTTTTTAACTTTGTTTACTGAATTGTTATATAGATGGGCATGGGGCTCTCTTCACTCTGCAGCTTCAGAGCTGTTGGATATGCTGTATTTCTGTTTCATTGTCTACTTTTGTCAACTAGTCGGCATTAATTAACCAATATATATTATCCAGTTTTGATGTTTCAACATTTTTATGAATGAGTAGCACATTATATCCACATCTACAAAGAGAATCTCAAGACAAAAAGACTATTGAAGTTGAGCTATTTTAGCTGTTATCTTGTGCCTTGTTTGGGGAATAATTGTATTTCAATTAAATTTTAAATTATGAAAATATATTTCATGGCTATGCATTATGTGTGTGCTTTTCTTGTTGTTTCTTTAAGGTAGAACAATGGTATGTTTCCCTGTATGTTCTATTTTCAATATTTGTCTAATAGTATTCGGGTTGCTATGTTCAAAGAAAACTTTCAGATGCTTATGTGAGAAATATCTTCCATCACTTTTTAATACATCAAAAGAAAATTTAAAATCTGTTAGCTAATGTATATAAATCTCTCTAGTTGAACATTTATGATTGTTGTCATTTTTTTTCCAGATTAATGAATTCATGCAAGATTTTTCTGTAAAGAATATTATCCCATACATGGAGCAGAAAATACGCTCCTTGAATCAACAGGTATAACTTTTTTTTTCCAAAGCATTAATAGGCATTAAAAAATGAATTTACAACCTGTGGTATGGGATTTACCTTTTATTTGATATTTATAGTCTTGTCTATTAAGGCTAAGTAATATCAGGGCCGTTTGTCTGATTTGTTATTGTTTCTGTTCCATTTGGATAGGTTTCAGCAACAAGGAAGGGGTTGAAAAATCAGTTTAAAAACCTTTGGTGGCATAAGGGGAAGGATGATACTGCTGATGTTTCAAATGGGCCCACGTATAAAATAGTAGATTACACTGTGTTTTTGAGTCTTACAATCATTCCTGACATGATTTTTCCCTGATTTCAAGATATTGAAGCTATGACTTTATGTTGTATCTAAATTGTTTTGTTATCCGTTTTTCTATGTGAAGCTACACATTTAGTTCGATAGAGTCTCAGATCAGAATATTGGGAGACTATGCCTTCATGTTGCGTGATTATGAACTTGCTCTTTCAAATTATCGATTGTTATCCAGTGACTACAAGATTGACAAGGCTTGGAAGCGTTATGCTGGTGTCCAGGTACTTTAGTTTTGTAAAAATTGCATAAATATCGCCTGAAGATTAGGGTATGAAAATGCTCCTACATTGTGTATGTGAACAGCTTTATCAGCATTGCATGTTGTATAATGTATGTTATTTATATTTTTGTGTAGTCAATTTACATAAATCTTTAGGAAGCTTTTGATTGAGCTCAAAATCCATGATGCCCTGGTTTACTCTTTAGGAATATATAGAAGCCTTTTTTTCAGACATTGTTTCGGCTCTTGAGAATGGACATTTGCATTAAAATGTAATTAAAACCTACATCGTGGAGTCTCACCTCGTAAAAACAAAGCTCTGTTGATATTTATATAAATCTATTCAAGATAGTAACTCATCTTTTTATATCAGCGCCAAGTTGGTCGCTTCATCATATGTCTTCAATGACACATGGTCGATCAAAGTCTTACTATTATTGTTATTATTATGTGATATTGTAGATTGATACTTTATAAAGTGGGTGATTAAGAAGCCATCATCAAGTCACGAGGTAATTAAGAAAATGTCATCAAGAAGTCCAAATTAGTTAGGTGTACAATTGTTCTCTAACCATCTTGTAGTGATCCTCTATGTGTATAAAGATGTCCCCATCTTGATTTGAGTTATTATCACGAGTGGGTGTGTTTTCTTATTGTATATCATGCATCACCTCCATCTTTGTTGATTATGTGTACATATTTATGTAAACAGAGTCTAGACCATGACTTGATTAAGAGCTCCATGATAATTCTTGTGTTTTGTGAATGATGTTGTGATTATTTTTTCCCTATCTTTTCCCTTATTTTTTCATGCACAAGTTTATCTCGTTGTCATTCGAAACTCGTAACTTTGGCAGATTGCACTATCAACCTTTTGGCAATGTAGCCAGATTTGTAATTAAAAATTTGGTGCTCACATGTGACAACACTTGGAGATTGGTAGGGGAGGATCCTAGTTTTGTTTGTGACAACAACCAAGCTAGGGTAGAGTGCGTGAGGATTGAAGACACAAAATGTTTAGTGGTTTTACCAACATTGTGTGCATGTGACTTTACATGGCACAAAATCAATTATGTTGAAGGAGCAGATGTTTTGTTATTTTTGTTTGCTAGTTACATTTTTGTTATGATGTTGTGATAGTGGAAAAAGAAGTGTCAACAAGGTAAGGGGTTAGGAAGTCAAAAGATATGGTGATTCGCTCCAATGAAGAACTAGGAAGCTTGGTGATGGATGGTTACACATCAATCTGCTTCTGGAAAGAGGAGAGAGACAAAAGGAAGGGATTTCCTTTTTAGGTTAGGAGGATATGAAAGGCGGAGTAGAGGCGAGGAGGGCAACTTGATTTGCCGAAGTCTAGTAGAAAAATAAATGAAGTTCAGGTTCACATCCTAAAAGTGGTGGGGAGGAGGTCAAGGACTAAGAAGGGTTTGGGTTCCCACTTTTTTAGGATAAGAAGTGTTGTGATTTGTGTTTTGGTCACAATAAGCATTCGTCTAGTTGTTGAAGTTTAGTTAATGTAAAATTGGGTTTAGTACCAACTGAATTGTGACTATTTGTCTAGGTTGTAATTGCCTTGCCCAACATAAGACAAACTATATTTTAATATGTGTGAAGTGAGACTAGATAGTCTGTGTACCCCTAGAATTCAAGAAAAGGAAGAAAAACAAAAAGATTGAAGTTGCCTCCTAAGAGCAAGATGTGTTTTCTTTGAAGTCACCTAGGTGCAATGGACAAGTGAAAGTTGTTTGTTGGAGTTTGGAGATGAATCTATATCCGTTGGACTGTAAGATCTAATCGAGTTGTGGGCATAGGAACCATAGTAAATGTGGATTCTTACAAAGTTGAAAGTTGTGTTGCCTTCCTTGTTTTGTGTTGTTGTTAGGCTGTAGTAGGTTTGGCTATAGGGCATAAAGCAAAACATCTTGGGCTATGACAGTATTGGTGTAGATGGCATGAGGCAAAAACATTGTTCTTGAAGCAAGAAAATTGAAGATACATAATGTATCTAGGCTTATGTTGTAGAGGATTGACGAGCATTGCGAGTGATTACCAAGATGTCTTGGTGTAGGGAAATAAATCGCATTAGGCTTTGAGATGAATTCTTAGAAGACCGGTGAGGGGTAACTTGAAAATCCCTCTGGTTATGGGTAAATTGAAAAACACTCTTGTTATTGTCAAAGAAAGAAGATGGTTTTGGGTGAATGAAATGAAGTATATTAATGAAAGAGTGCCTAGAGTGACTCTAAATGGGTAAACCCTAGACCATGGAGTAATAAAGTACTTTATAAGGAAAAACATCCTTGTAGCAAAAGAAGTTGATTGAGTCATTGGTAGAGAGATCCTGGTTGACGCTCAAAGCAGAGGAAGTGCCAACATCTCTTTTAACCACTATGGAAGTGTGGATGCCAACCTGATAATATCCTTAAGAGAGTGACTTGGGCTTGGAGGGTCCTATTTTGTTATCTTAAAGAGACTATGAATGATTGCCATCCCTTTAGGACAAAGGTGGGGAGTAGTAAACTCGGGTGATATTGTGGTCTCTCAACTTGGGGATTTTATTACTATATTATCTACTAGGGGCTTAACACCCCAAATGGTTGAGATAAGATAGAAGAAGGAAGTGATCAATCTCATAGACATGGAGGGGCCCTACAAGGTACATTGTATAAAAGTAATAACCTCTTGAAGATACAGGGAAAACACCTATAGTTTGGATCGTGAAAAAAGATAGTAAGGGACATCCCATAATCTCTATATAAATAATGGAATTTCCTTTGGATCTCATAGTAGACAGGACAATTGAAGATGAAATAGTCCTCTATTTCTATCTCTTGAAGGGAACAAAGTTGATAGATGTTTCCCTTTTGTAGAACAAAGTGATGAATATCGACTCACAAACGATGGGAGTGTTGTCGCCTTTATACACTCCTGGGTGACGAGGAAGAAATCTTCAATCCACTTGGTGTGTCCTTGGGGGCAAGTCTTGAGTCAAGGTGTTGTCACCTGATCCTCGACTTCTCTGTCTAGGCCAACTCCCAGTGAAGCCAAGGGGGGTAGTCCCTAACAAAATATACTAAGGCTTGAACTAATCTAAGTATAAGAAATAAATCTAGGAGTTTATTGCAACAAAGACAACTACAACAAAAACATCTCTATACTAGCAACATATATCATTCATTCACAAAATAATAGCTTATGGAGATAGATATTCAATTAAAGAAGTACTTGCATAAAAATTAATTCAAAGGATGCATGTGCTTGCAAGTAAAATAACCATAGACAAAATAGACACTTTAAGATAAAGTAATGATTTGCAAAAGCGAATACTTTAGACCAGTGCCAATTAAAGAGATCCTGTGTTATGCTACTGAGAATGTAGAGTACCCTATGGAGATTGCTTTTAGAGATTGATTAATATGGACTTATTTTAGTGAAACTTGATTGCAAGAAAGCAAATTTACACTAGATTTTGCTTCTCAAGAGACTATTGCTTTAGTATAGAAATTTGCGGAGAACTTGTTGAAACCCAATGGTTTCACCAACAAGCTCACTAGAGGTGCTGGAGGTCCAACACGGAGGGGAACAAGCCCGAGGTATTCCGTGAAACTTCACACACTCCCCCTAGACGGTTTTCTAAACCAAGCAATAGTAACTTTCAAGATTGTCCTATTAAACTACTCCACACTAACCAACCCAATTTTGATGAGTTCCCTAGGTCGAGCTAAGCTCACAAGGGTTCAAAGCATACACCGGAAGTTGAGGGGAAATGTTTATTTTAAAAGAAAAAATAAAAGACTAAAAATAAATTGCAGAAATGTAAATGTTTTCTAATTAAACTACTATCTACACTGTCCAGCCTCTTTGCAGAGGAGTTGAGGGATGGGTTTATTTGCTCCAAATTGAAATGAAAGAAAATAAAGGTTTTTCTAATTACTAATGTCCTCATTGACCAGCCTCTTTGTAGAGGAGTTGAGGGATGGGTTTATTTGCTCCAAATTGAAATGAAAGAAAATAAAGGTTTTTCTAATTACTAATGTCCTCACTGACCAGCCTCTTTGCAGAGGAGATGAGGGGATTGGTTTATTTGCTTCAAAAAAAAAAAAATTGCAGAAAGGGAAATCTAATCTAGCAATTAAGGATTACTTTCCAAAATTAAATTTAATCTATGTGATTGTTGTTGTTGTGTTTTCTGCTTATTAAATGATGAAAAACAAATGAAATGAAATACTAAAGCAAAATACACAATCACGCCACAAGACACCACCCCCCCTGGGGGGAAACGCAAATGGGGCACTGTGTAGCCCACTCTTTTATTGCCTTGGTTACAATGATCTCTTTTTAATGAGACTTGGATCCTTATAATGATGGATCAAAGAGGTTTACATGTTTACAAAATGGTTTAGGAAGGTATAAGGTGATTCTGGAAGTCCCAAATGCTCCTAATCCGCCAAATTTTGGCAGAATCTCCCATTGTTTATTCAATGACCTGCAAAAAACAGCAAGGTACTTGTGCCAACAATGCTGCAAAACAACTTTAGAAAGTGCCTGCAAAAGATGGTTAATATTGCACAAGAATTTATATAAAAGATCTAAGTAAACCTACACTAATTTAGCAAAAAGAAGCCTAAATAAACAAAGAAAGAGAGCATTTTCTTGATGATATTACTTGCTGTCCTAAAACAGTAAATAATATCAACAAAGATGCCCAAATTTAGAATTTAAACACTTTGAAATCAAACTACCTTTAGCCTTAAAATATTTCTTTTAAAGATAGCCAAAAGATAGAAACTAGCAAGTTAGATCAACTCTATGAATAATACTTTGCAAAATGAGATCTAAACTACATGCTTTTATTATGCAAGCAAAGTAATCTATAGATTTAACTTTGAAATAAGAACTAAATTTGCATGTATTAGAAGTAACCCAAAAGTAGAAGATTTAGAAATTGAGAGAGAGGAGAATATGTGCTTGAACTTCTTGAAATCTTGGGCAAAATGGAGTCTCGTTGATGGGTCAAAGAGGGACTATGTCTTTCTTTAGATCTTGAAGAAAAAACAAGTGCAACCAAGCCCAACCTCCTCTTCAAGTGTGAGAACCTGCAATACTTAGAGACTTCTTGCCAACAAACTATTAGTAGAATGGTGCTACCTACATAAAATACTTCACAAAAACATAAACATTAACTGAAATAGATATGTCTTATAAAACATTCAAATGCAAATAAGCAATAAGATTATTAAGCAACCTAGCTCTTCTAATCTTATCCTACTTGGAGATAACTCCACTTGAAGGCCACTAACTAACAATTGAAACAAGAGCACAAAAACAAAATTTACCTCACAATTAAGCACTTGACATAGATATTCCACACATGAAATTTGACACACCAATTGTAGCCTCCAAAGCCTTTTATTTCAATTCAATGAGATGATACAATAACAATGATACACAAGCAATTCTTCCCAAGCTCCAACTCGTTTGCCAAAGGAGAGAATGCCTCAATTTATAAGAGGAGGGGTGCACTTCCCAAGGAGGGAGGGCGCA
>SNQJ01S0061853.1:26464-41675 GCA_010110895.2 Picea sitchensis | reverse complement strand
AGGACCATGCTCAGGTCGCTCCTGCTCTCGGTACTCCATGTCTAGGACCATGTGGGCCTCGAGACATGATCTCCTAGTTATCCCTAGATATCGGGGATAACAGGACCCACAATAAATCAGCTATATCTCTTTGTTCTATATTTGTTCTCTGATATAGTGATGCTAAATTCCAACAGGTTTTTTTGTTTGAATAATAAATCCGATTCTTCATCATCTTGATGGCACTTTGGTTGTCACCGTGTAAATTTGTAGGCTGCATTTGTGGAAGCTTCAAATCACTTAAAATTCTACGTAACCACACTGCTTCACAAGTTGCTCCGACAACTACATTGTATTATGCTTTTGTTGTTGAAAGCACTATCGAAGCTTGATTTTTACTTGCCCATGAAATCACTCCACTACCAAGGGTAAAAGCATAACTTATTGTAGATTTCCTTTCATCTATATCACTCATCCAGTCTGCATATGAAAAAGCTTTCAACATGAAGTTATCATTCTTCTACAGTACAATACCAAACTATGAGGTACCTTTGATATACCAAAGTACGCTCTTTGTTGTATTCCAATGTGTTTCCCTGGGACAGTTAAAAACCTTGATAACATTCCAACTGCAAAAGTTGTGTCTGGCCTAGTTGTGGTAAGATAAATCAATCATCCTACAAGTTGACGATAAAGCAATTCATTCACTACCTCGGATTCATCATCTTTCAAAATATTTAAATTTAACTCCATTGGTGTTTTGTTGGGATTACAATCTTCCACTCTTAACTTTTCCAACAATTCTGAAGCATACTTTGTCTGTGAAATGAAAACCTTGTTTGGTTGTTGCCATACTTCAATGCCCAAACAATGATGTAACAATACCTAGTCATCCATATCAAATGATTTGTAAAAACTATATTTTCTTCCTAAATCAAGTCATCACTACTACCTATAATTATTTTAAATCATCAACATATACAACCATACTGATAATTTATTCACTTTTTTCTTTGATATAGAGGTTAGGATCAGAATCACTTCTCTTGAAACTTCTTGATTTAAGATACTTATTAATCTTTTCATACCGTGCTCAAGGGGTTTGTTTTAATCCATACAAGGCCTTCACCAACTTACATACTAACTTTTCGTTTCCTTTAATTGCAAATCCTTCAGGCTGCTCCATATAAACTTCTTCTTGCAAATCCCCAATTAGGAATGTACTTTTAACATCCATTTAGTGTACCCGTCATCCAAATTGTGTTGCAAGAGCTAACAACATCCTGATTGTGATTAACTTTGCAGTAGGAGCAAAAGTTTCCTCATAATTGATTCCCTTTTTCTGTGCATATCCTTTTGCAACTAGCCTGGTTTTATATTTATCAATAGAACCATTTGATTTGAACTTTGTGCAATATACCCATTTATTGTCTATTGGTTTCTTAGTTGTGGGTAATTCAACTAACTCCCAAGTGTTGTTTTTCATCAAAGCACCATATTCTATTTGCATTGCATATCTCCATTCTTGTTTCCGATTTGATTCATTAAAAGACACTAGATCATAAGAATGCACAACTTCACTCATCAAAGTAAGATTTAGTACTTGGGATGATTTTGACCTTGTCCTTCTCTATTCATTAAAAGACACTAGATCATAAGAATGCACAACTTCACTCATCAAAGTAAGATTTAGTTCTTGGGGTGATTTTGACCTTGTCCTTCTCTCTCCTTGTTGTATTTTATTTGGCTTTGCATCTTGAAGAATCCAATAGAACCATTTTGGTCTTTAATGAGACTGATAGAAACTTGATAGATCTGACCTCATAACAACACTATTACATATCTGGTATACTGAGAATAAATGGCTGTTGTAGGTAGATGTTGTGTATATACGCCCAGAACTTTTGCATTGATGTAATATGACAGCCATAAACTAAACAGCAAACATATGAGACAAATTCTGACCTGTTTATTAATATAGGAGCTGCATGTAAATAAATGAGATGTACAGCAGTAAGGGATAGCTAGCAGGCCTGTAGAAGTAGGTTGTATACAGCAATAAATTGGATAATGAAACAACAGTTGTATGAGGAAGAACTCGGCCTAGAATGAAGATATCTTTTCCCACCCAAATGGCTCGAACCTCCACACTCCAACTCAGCTACAGCCAATAAAAATACAACCCAGCAGCATATAAACTTTGTTCTGGCCGTGAAATTCCCCCACGCTATGGTTAATTCAGCCTCTTGCTGAAATGGTGCGCCCAGCACCATAGAGATTCGTCCCACAACAGATTACTTGGCTCAAAATAAAGGGAAACTCGTTCAGCTTCCAAAACTAAGCCCCAGCAAATAGAAAATCGCCCCACAGCTCAAGAAATACAGCCCATGGTCTTAGCTCGACTTTCCTCAACCAAAACTTGGCCTCCTCAAAGGGGTTCGACCCACACACAATAAAACTCCACCACCAAACAAAGAAACTCGGTCACAAACATGAAAACTTCGCTACCAAAGAAGAAATACTCGGCCACACTGAAGAAACTCAGCCACCAAGGTATAATCTCCACTACCAATAAAGCACAATGAAAAAATTTGTATGATCTCCTCCATTCGACCCATTTAGGTGGATGGTCTCACCACCGAAACCAATCTCAATAAACTCTCTAGGGTTTTCATCCCAGAGCCAAAGCCACAAGAGCTCTCTCAATTTCATTTTTAGAAAATAGCAATATGAATAGTAAGGAGAGACTCCCTATCATTCTCCTTTATTCTCTTGTTGACCCTTTTTCCGACCACTTTACCCTTTTAATCAAGTAAAGTGACTATATAAAAAGTCACTTAAAACATTCCTTTTTGATTAATTACTCAAAGTCATTTTTGATAAGTTACGTTTCCGCTCCCATGACATTAAGTAATTAATTAATTCTCTTTTATTCTCTTGTTGACCCTTTTTTGACCCTTTTACCCTTTTAATCAAGTAAAGTGACTTTATAAAGTCCTTAAAACATTCTTTTGATTAATTATTCAAAGTCGTTTTTAGTAGGATTCACGTTTCCACTCCATGACATTAAATGAATTATTTAATTCTCTTTTCAATGCTGGAAAGTGCTTAATTGGCTTTAAAGACATCCCTGGACATCATAAGTCCCTTTCTCATCATCCAACCTTTAAATCTTTTTGTCCCAATTTTAATGAGCTATTACACGAAGGTAACCCCTTAGATAATATGATCTAAATAACTTGCTAGAGTAGTGTGGTAAAGTATGTTCAATAATAACCCAAAATTAAGAAAATCATTGGCTTGACATGGAACCAAAGAGCGGTATGAATTGATTATGATGAAATATGGTGAATGGAATAGCCTAGGCTCCATATAACTCCTCCAAATTGAGAGCTCATTGTTAACCTCACACTCCTGCGGTTAGGCTAGCATAAACTCACCAAGTCACCACGACTTCTGAGGAAGCGGGGGGAATCAAAATGGGGACATTACACCGATCACTGAGTTGACGTTCTTTCAGCATGCACCGAGCCATCTCCATAATCAATCTGTTCTTTTTCTACAAAATAATTTTGATGCCTGGCCCCTCTACTTCTTCCCCTATGATGTCCTCTACCTCTATTCCTTTCAGCTTCATGTCTTTGTTTAAGATAACTCTTCTTCATTATGATTACTCTTTATACAATAATTGCAATGCTTAGAACATTGAGAAGTACCTCTCTAATTTGAAGAATTTGGCCCCCAATTTTGATTTTTGATGCACATTTATCCACTGCAAGTTGCACTAGGATGGACTTGGAGTTGAATTAGATCAAAGATTGAACATTCAGATGTTCAAATTTAGAGTTCAAAAGTCCATCTAGTCAAATTTGACCACCTTTTTCGCAATCATCCTATGGAGCCTTCTTCTACTCACTATCACTATCCGTGTTAGACACTTTCGATTATCCTAAGAGTATCCTTCTTTCCAAAGGTTCTAACTTTGTCCTTTTCGCCTTGGTGTGGATGTATGTTGTCATGTATGCAACTCCATGTCTAGATGATGCCTCCATGTCTCAAACCAAAGACCATCTAATATGTTACCTCCTACAACCATCACTATAGCTCCCTCTCCGAGGCTATCACTGTCATAAATGGAAGGTTTTGAATCAATGATTTTCCTCATCAGCACCACATAGCTAGTAAAGTTGTGTGGTATCTTGCTCTCTCTGAAGGACCCACTGGGAGCTGCATGTTTTTCCTTTCTGCAAAGTGTTCCTGAGCCATGCTAGTCTCTTCTTGGTAACTGTAACCTCTTTGGGTGGATCTACTAGTATCTCTAGCTCTACTATCTCATTATAATCTTCTGGAATATGTTAAGGTCTAGAGGTAGAGTCAATCATCACTGCATCCATTCGAGCCTCTTGCTCCACTCTGTCCTCATCCATGTGAGACTCTAGATTTCACGAGAGGAACAGCTTCTTCATCAAGGTAACATCCTTGCTAATCTCAATTTGTCTTTGTTCAGGGATGTATATTCTAGAAGCCTTGAAGTCTCCACTTGTATCAAGTGTGCTTCTTTCTTGAAGGCTCTAACTTCGTTCTCTTTTCTTTGGGAACATGTATGTACATTAGGTAGCCAAATATCCTCAAGTGACTAACCGGTTTTCTTTCGATTGAATACTTCTTTGGTGTCTTGTTTGATATTTTAGGAGGGACATGTTACGGACATGCTCTGATTTGTGCCTAGATGCTTGAATGGGTAGAGGATTGGTCATGGATCATTACTTTAGTTGCTGAATTGATGCTGTTCTTTCTCTCTACAACCCATTTTGTTGGGGTTGTAGGGGATTATCGACTCCCTCTTGAAATTGACTCCCTCTGAGTTCGTACAATCTATGTAGCCATCTGCTCTCTCCTACACCTGCTAACTTCCTCTTAAGTCTAATCTCCAATGAACTGTACTAGGAGTTTGCTCCTCCTTCTTGGATCGAGGGTTGACTCCCCTCGAACTTTGGCTCCCTCTGGTGGTACTTGAGTGGAATATCTACCTCACCAGCGGTGGAACCACACAGCTCCTCCCTCACTTAACTATGACTCTATGAAACTTCGAGAAACTTTGAGTATCACGAAGAGCGCATGCTTCCTTGCATCCTACAAAGTATCACGAAACCATGTTGGCCTCTACAGTCCTTTGCCCGTCTCTAGGTAGATCACTTTGGCCCATGCAGCTCCTGCCCGACTCGTCGATGATACGAAGAGTGGTGGCCGGAACTATATAGTCATCCTATGGAGCCCTATGCTCCTCACTATCCAATCTATGTGTGGAACACTCTGTATCCCACAAAATATCCTTCTTTCCAAAATGTTCTAACTTCATTTATGCCGGTATATGGATGTATATTGTCATGTATACAACTCCATATGCGGATAGTCGCTCTATGTCTCAAACCCGAGGAGACCATCTATTATGTTGCCTCCTACAGCCGTACTATAGCTCCCTCTCGAGCTATCACCTGTGACACACTGGAACAAGAACATGAATTAAGAACAAGAACAGTAACAAGAGCAATCGTCACTATAGTGTTGAAATATTATAGCTACCAAAAGTGTATTCTTATTATTATTTGATATATTATTCATTGGATCAATCCCCATTGTGGATTGATCATGTAAACTGTGTAAAAGGACCAAATCCTTTTTCTTGGATTGGTCATAATGTAATTATGAGAAGAGAAGTTGGCCCTAGAATATATCAAGGGAAACAAGAGATATAATAAAAGGTGGTTATAACCACCGAGAAAGAGAATTAAATTTTTGCCAGTGGAAAGGACTTGCTCCACACTGCCAATCTTGTATAACAAGGATGCTAAGCGCCTCACTTAGGTACACACTCACTTGTTCATTTGAGAGACAAGTTTTGGGCTGCAGTTGGAGAAGCAGAGAGAGAGAGAGAGGCATCTTTGGGAGGGACATTTGTACTTGTTTGAGTTATCTCTTGGCATTATTGGCTATCTATAATAGGAAGTTTTCTTGGGTTTTCTTCCCCTAGAGGGTTTCCCAAGATAAATGTTGTGTCTCTTGTAGTTGTGTATTTATGGTGATCTTGTCTTATGTATTTGTTATCTATTGAAATGCAAAAGAACTATAATAATGGCTTAAACATTAACATGGTATCAGAGCCAAGGCGAAGAGAGCATCTTTCCTGAGAAAAGTGAAAAACAATCAACATTGCTCATTACATGCAAATTAGGGTTTTTGTTGATGAAGTATTTCAACCCTAAAACCATCTGAAAAGTTGCCCTCCCAAGGATCATTTAGGCACGCCAGTACACCTTACCGATTGGCTAGATCTCACGGAAAGTGGGAAACCCTAGTTTCACAAAGGAAGTACAGTACGAAGAGCAGTACGGAAGTACAGTACAGTGCAGAAAACCGAAGCACCAGTCTAGAAATCCATGAATCAAGTTTGGAGGGGTAAAGTTGGATTTTTCAAATCCAAACACCGAACTACTACGCCTGTTGGCCGCACCTCTAGTAAGTTCGGAGGCTGATTTTGAACCATTTTCATTTCCATGGACATTTTTGACTTCAAGTAAAGATGTACTTGGCGTTAAGCTTGTTGACAAGCTAGAAGGTGTGGAAACTTTAAATTACTGAAGTATAGGATTGGTCTCATTCTTGAGAGAATGACCTAGCAAAATTAATCAAAGAAGAAGTGTAGGAACCCGAAGATCTTTCTTGCAGATAAAACAAAACACCAAAGGACACAGTTAGGGCCAAGATAATCATTGCAGATTCAATCATAGACCACTTGATTCCTTATGTGACATCTAATAAGACTTTTAAAGAAATGTTTGATGCCCTAAGCAGTCTATATGAAGGAAAAGAACATAAGCCGGAAGATGAATCTTAGAACTTCGACTAAAGAATACAAGAATGTAGAAAGGAGAATCAATCCAAGAATACTTCTCTAGAATATCCCAAATCAAAGAACAACTAGAAACGGTGGAATCTGTGAAGCCGAAGGCAGACTTATAATAGCGGCCTAAATGGTCTCACAACACCTTGGGATGCATTCATCAAGGGATTTGTGCGAGAGCAGGCCCGAAGTTTGGCAGTCTATGGGAAGAATGCATCAAGAGACAAGGGTAGCTAGCAAGGCTTTACTAGCAAGAGATGAAGATCAAGCCTAGCTACTAACACTAAAGAAGGAAGAAAGAAGTCTTACTTCAGAAAGAGACTTACAAAAAGTCTCAACCCCAAAACAAATTCAATCATAAAGAATCTCATCAAGGAGATTTCAGAAGAAAGGACCTTGAAAGGAAGAGATTACTCATCTGTAAAATACTACCATTGTGACAAGATGGGACATTCTGGTATTTTGTCGACTGGAAGCGAGAAGAATACAAGAGGAAACAAAAGCGGGCACCATGCCCATGCGGTTGAAGATGAAGAGCCACTGCAAAGATGTTAAGAGAACAAATTAAAGAACATGTCTTAATGGCGGCCTCACCGGGATCGATAACACTCACAGAGGACACTTGGCTCATTGATAGTGGTGCCTCTAAGCGCCCAACGGGACAAAGAGATATTCTCTCTTACATTTGAGAAAAGTTTTTCTCAGAAGTGACACTTGGAGATGATAATCAATATCCCATCAAGAATTGGGAGAATCAAACTACAAGCAATTCGAGGAAAGCATAATGAAGATGAAGGGCGTATTTTATGTACCAGGTTTGACAAAAGAACCTACTCTCCATATCAACTTTAGAAAGAAAGGCTTGAGTTGCTTTTATAGATGGAGAAGTTCTTATGTGTGGGCTAAAGAAGAAACCTTAAAATCATCATTGGAAGAAAGAAGAAGATTGGCTTGTATAAGCTAAAAGGGGTCACTTTCGGTGCCATGACCCATGCTATTGAGAATCCATATGAACTTTAGCATAGAAGATTAACTCACACATTAACTACAAAGGCGGCTACCATACATATGCAAAGCAGGTCCACGGGTTTACGAGAACTCAAGGTTGACCATGAAAACGTATGCAATGGATGTGCACAAAGGAAGAACATCAAGAACCCTTTTCGAAGAGAGCGACCAAAGCGAAGGAGTCCTAGAACTCATTTCATTTAGGATGTGTGTGGCCCAATGCCATCATCCTCCATTGGTGGTATATATTATGTATCATTTATTGATGATTATTTCTCAATGAGACACGGTTTGTATCTCTCGAAGTCTAAAGATGAAGTGTTCGGCAAATTCAAGGAATTCAAAGCCTTGATAGAGAATCTTTACGGAAGAAAGATCAAGATACTCGAGTCAAATAATGGAGGAGAATACACCTCAAAAGAGTTCGTGAGCTTCTACAAAGATGTTTGGATCAAGAGAACTCAATACTCCCTGTAATCCTCAACAAAGCGGTGTGGCAGAAAGAAAGAAGCGAGCGATAATGGGAAAGTCGTGAAGACCATGATCCACGATCAAGATCTTCCTATGTGCTTATGGGCGAGAGAAGCGGCAATGGCGACCGATATATATGCAAAACCGATTATATAGTGAACTTGGGTTCAAGACCTCAAAATAGATTTTCACTGGAAAGAAGCCATAGGTTAGCCATCTCAAAATATTTGGTTACTTTCGGTGTTATACAAATCTGAGAAGAGAAATAATTTGGAACCCTCAGGAAAGAAAGCAATATTTGTGGGATATTGTGGGGTCTCCAAGGCCTTGACATCTACATACCGGTCACAGCCATATTGAGATCAGCGAGGATGTGACCTTTGATGAATATACTTCTTCAAGTTGGCATCTTCTTGATGCCAACTTGAAGAGGTATGAAGAGGAACCATTAATCCCCGAGTTTTGAGAATCGGTGAGGTTCAATTTTGTTGAACCCGTGAAGGAAGTAACTTCCCACGATGAGGAAATTCTAGAAGACAATGGCGTATGAGTTTCAGAACCTCCTCGGTTGGCGATCCTCCATAAAAGCCGAGCTTGGGCTAGAGAGCTTATTCAAGATGGAGAGAAATATATCGTGTTCGAAGGAACCCGCGAGACATGTGAAAACCTAAGCCATTCTCCAGTTATATGGCTTTGATAGTAATGATCTCTAGAAAAGGAGCCTACTTGCTTTTGAAAGCCATTGAGGAGAAAGAATGGGCAAATGCCATGTGAGAAAAATACCAATCCATAATAAAGAGCGATGTATGGGAAATAGGTTCCCTAACCGAATAGCAAGGATGTGGTATCGTCGGATAGCTCTTCAAAATAAAACATGCTGGCGATGGAAGTATTGAAGTATAAAAGCAAGATTTGTAACTCGTGGATTTTCTCAAAAGAAGGCATTGATTATGAAGAGGCGTTTTCTCATGTAGCCATATACACTTATATCAGAACAATCATAGCTCTTGAAGCTAAGATGAAGTGGAAGTTACACACCAGATAGACTGATAAAGGCAACTTTCGTGTTGCTCGAAGAGGAAGTGTATATAGAGCAACCTGGTTGAAGTTGAAGGCGGGGAAGTCTCGTAATGCCTGCCAAGTTGAAGAAACCCTTATGCAGTTGAAGCAAGCTCTAGAGCTTGGTATGGTAGGATAGACGACTTTACGTGAGCTTGGGCTTTACCAAGGTAAAAGCGATTCTAACCTCTACTTCAAGGTTGCATGAGCAGTGAGCCGGTGTCTGATTTGCTATATGTGGATGACTTGTTTATATGGCGGAGAAGAAAAGCTCATCCCTTAGAGATGAGACTCTCCTCGAATTTGGGATGAAGAGCCGTACGGCCTAATGCATTATTTCTTAGGTCTTGAGGGTATGGCAAAGTCTAGAGAGGATCTTCCTTAACCAAAGGGAAGTATGTTTGTGAGAATGCCAGAAGAGATTAGGCATGTTAGAATGCAAGAATCCATGAATACACCCATGGAAGCGAAGTTGAAAGTGGCAGTGGAAACGCCGTCAAAATTGATTGATACCCATATTTGTATAGAGCCAAGAGATTGTTGGATCGTGATGTACGTGAACACCAGACGGATATTTGTTTTAAGTGAACACCTTGAGTCGAGTTCTGGTACAGAACGGACATGTTCATATGTTTTGCAAAACATGTGATGGAATTTTATGGGGTACATTAGATTGTGGTCACCGATTATGATGGAGTCCTTGATTTCATTAGTGGGTACAGCAGTTGATTGGGCGGAAGTGTTTAAGAACTGAGAAAATCCGCCGAGGGATGTTGTTTCAGGTTCGGATCAGCCATGATCTCATGGTAGAAGACAAAGCAATCGACGTGCTCGTACCCGATTAGGCGAGAATGCATTCTTTGCATGTTAGCAGTGCGATGTTATAATGGCGAAAGTTGTTGGCCAGACCTATTTGACCTAGAGGAAGAGGAAAAACCACGATCTATGTGACAACCGGTACATAAAGATGGCGAGAGAATCACGTATTCCATGGCCGAGGTCAAAGCACATAGAGATTAGTTATCATTACATCCATGACATAGTGCGGAGAGGAGCCATAAAGCTCCGATGCGATTGCTTGGATGAGCAGTTGTTGATATGTTGACCAAGCCTCTATCTACGGTAAAAGTTTGAGGCACTTCGAAACCGCTTGGTATAGTCGAAAGGACCTTCCTCGAGGAGTAGTTGTGATGAGACATCTCTTGCTTCTGCTTCATTGTTGGCGAAATAAAGCAAAATGTGATGAGACCCCGAATAACGATACTTGGAAGCGAAAGTAAAGCCGGTCTAGTATCTTGCTTCAACACGATGGTTGTGAAGAGTAAAGGCGATGTGATGAGACTGATGTCTGTGCTTCAAGCAGCGGTTGTGACATAAAGCCGGATCTAGTATCTTGCTTCAACGATGGTTGTAGCGTAAAAAGCAAGACAATGTGATGAGACTGAATCGCATTAGCTGACTTGGCGGTTGTGGCGTAATCCGATCTAGTATCTTTACTTCACGAGTCTTTGTGGCAGTAAAGCAAGGCGATGAGATGAGACCGAATGCTTGCATTACTTCCGGCGAGAGTTGTGGCGTAAAGCTGAGTCTAGTATCTGCTTCCGGCGAGTGTTGTATTAAAGCAGGCGATGAATGGAACTGATGCTGAGCTTCCGAGCGAGAAGGCTGGCGTATGAAACCCGATTACAGTATCGCTGCTTGATTGTTGTGGCATTAGAGAGCAAGGCGAGTCTGCGAGCTTCGGTAACAACGGTTGTGCCGAAGCTGATCCTATGTTGCCAGTGGAGAGCCCGATACGTCTTTGTGATGATGATGATGTATTAGTTTTATACTAATTCTTATTGATGCAGATGATGATAATTACATTCCTTTGAGAATGATGATATTTGTCGATGAAGAAAACTTCCGATGATGATTTATAGATACGCCCGATTCGGTGTTCCAAGATGATATTGATGATGTTTTCCTCATAATTTTTGATGATAAAGGCCTCTCTCTGCTCTTATGACGTGAAGAATACCCATACGGTTAAAGGGAGTGTTGAAATAAATGTAGCTGCAAAGTGTATTCTTATTATTATCGATATATTATTCGTGATCAATCCCATTGTGGATTGATCATGTAAAATATTGTAATAAAAGGACCAAATCCTTCGGATTGGTCATAATGTAATTGTAATAAGAAGAAAGATTAAATGAGAATATATCAAAGAGGCCAGGAATATAATAAGGTGGTTATAACCACCGAGGAGAAGAAGTGAGGCCCTGCCGTTGAAAGGACACTCCCACACGTGCAGGTCTTGTATAAATAAGGAGGCTGGCGCGCCATGGAACCTACCTCCTTGTTCATTGAGAGACAAGTTTGGTGTAGTTGGAGAAGAGAGAGAGAGAGAGAGCATCTTTAGGAGAGGACATTACATGCTATTTGAGTTATCTCTTGGCATTGTATTGGCTATCTATAATAAGGAAGTTTTCTTTGGAACCTTCCCCTAGAGGGTTCCAAGGATAAATGTTGTGTCTTGTGATTATGCATTATTTCTCGGTGATCTTGTCTTATGTTGTTGTTATCTATTGAATGCAAAGCTATAATAATGGCTTAAACATTAACTTATAGCTCCCTTTCAAAGCTATCACCTGTAACCTGGCCGAGACAAGAGCCAAAACACAAATACAAGAACAACACTTTTCTAGTGTTGTCGCAGGTGTCCTCCATGGTAGCTTGCCGAGCAAGCAAGAATCTCCATGGTAACCTCTAATAGGATTTATGAGTAACTTGCGAGGACAAAGACAAAACAGAACATCTCTAGAGGTGTTCATCACAAACAAATTGCATCGTGGTATTTACTAAGCGGTGAGCATTTGCATAATGATCATAACAATGGTACTTGACAATAATAGGCATCTAAAGGTTGTTGTCATAGCTACAAAATTCTCTTGAGATGAAACATATATTAAGCTTGATATAAAGCAAATCAAGATACATCAATCAAACTTGGAACCTGTTGCGAGATCCTTATGCGCACTTGCAAGCGTGAGCTAAGTCTGACTGCCAATTATTGCCCTCGAGGAGACACAATGTCTAGTTCCGACCCACATCACCTTGGTGGAACTTCTTCCCCAGAGCTTACTCCTAGGGAAGCCAAGGGGTGAATCCTGAGTTGCTAAATTAGTTTTAAGTTAAGTGTTCTAGGAGTTAATTTTAATTGTTTAGAGACTGGGGAAAACTAGCCTAAGATGACAAAAGCGACAATGCAAGTGCAAGTCTAATATAAATGTAAAATGACCCTTTCCTCTAAGTCCACTAAAGACTAGTGCACAAGGGTTGGGCAAGGGGTCAACTTCGTTTTGGGGTGGTTCAGAATTACAAGAAATATTACAATCAAAACAACTAAACTACCCCAAACCAAGATTAGAATTATATAAAAGAATGATTAAGTGTTAGAGGTTTATACAAGATTCCTGAGTTATTTACCAAGATACATCAAATAGATACAAATGAAGATTCACAAGTTATTTACCAAGATACATCAAATAGATACAAATGCACAAGATATACAAAAGATATAAACAATTCACACCCTAGGGCCAAGCATGCCCCAAGTGGCACTTACTCCACTTGGACTGCCTTCACTGGCAACTAACCACTCAAGCACTTAAGGATCAAAAGCAAGTGATGCCTCCCCAAGTGGGATACTCAACCACTTACTTTATCCACACCACAACAATATTTGATCAACAAGATATATCAATGATAACCGAAAAATCACATGAAAGATAAAGACATACAGTTGCAGAATATAGCAATGAGATTATCACAAGTGTTTTGGCCTATCAATACATCTACTTCCCAAACATACACAGGTGATCTATGCAACTAATGTACTTTCTTAAGTATTTTATTTTTTTCCCACCCCCTAACTAGATGTGTGTCTCAACTTCCAATTCCACCAAATAACTGCCCGGTGCTCAAGATACTGGGGCTACAAGTCCCCAGCCTAGCTTCCAAGGTCAGCCTGTCACTTCACCACAATAAGAAGTAGTCAGAGAGGGGATCTCCCCAACGAAATCACGGGACGGTCCCCCGCCACTTCCCCCAAAGACTGTCCCTCTTACCCGTTTTAGATGGTAGAAATAGTTGTCAAAGACCCCTAAAATGTTGCTAAGTGTTGTTAGGACCCTCGGGTGGGTCTTTAGGTGTGTTGGGTACGTTTTAGATAAGTTTTAGGCACTTAAATTTTAGTGTTTTAACGTATGGCCGTGAGCAAAAGTTATCCGAAATGAGTGTTTGAAAAGACAAGATTATACCATCATCAACATATAAAGATAGAGCAATATTGTAACAAGTGTTTAAACCATCAATGTACCATCACATGTAAGAACATTAAAGATATTCAACCATATAACCATGAACCATAAAGCATGTAATGATACTTGAAAAAGGAATGAAGGATAAAACTTTAAGCACTTAAATAGTTTAAACCATTAGCATGTGAGATGATATAATATATTTGCAATATATTTTAAGAGTGTGAGAGCTTAAAATTTAGATGAGTTAGACTTATCACATCTAAAACATAAACAAGATTAACACATGTATATCAAAAGTGTGTGAGACCCAAGAGGGCTGTGAGCAATTTATACCATATGCATGTGAAATATTAAACCAAAACTTAAATGTGTTGAGTGCTAGAAAACAAATGAGGCCGTGAGCATCAAGGTGTGTGAGATTTGGTGTTTATGTGAGCACTAGGTATGTGACAAAGCAAGAGTAGGCAGTGAGCACCTTAAACCATGAACATATGTAGTGTTAAAACCAAAATATAAAGTGTGCAATGTGTTAAAAGAAATGCACTAGGCCGTGAGGTTTAAATGACTTAGAATGCTTCGAAAATGTGTTGCATGTGATAGCTTAAAAGACAAATTAGGCAATGAGCTTATATGTTTAAACTATCAATATTTAAACCACAAACATATCACCACAAGTGTGTTAGATCATGAGTAATTAAACTTTAACTTGTGAACATATAAACATATGAGATATCAAAAACCAAGAATTATATGTGTTGTGTGTTGGACAAATTACACTAGGCCCTGAGCAAATAAGTGTTTGTGTAGGCCGTGAGTGTAAATGCAAGGGTGAGGACGTGAGCAACTAGCACACTAGGCCGTGAGGCAAAGAGTAAGGCCGTGAGCCAAAGGGAGTTGGGCCGTGAGGACTAGGCCGTGGGCTCAACTAGGCAACAAGGCCGTGAGCAAAGAGGGCTCCAAAGTGATTAGGCCGTGAGCTAAAGGCTAGGCCGTGAGCACTTTAAGTGGTGTCACCAAGGAGTGTCAAAACTTAATCAAAACCACATTAAACTATGCTAAGTTACCAAATGAAATAGCTTCTAAAACCAATGAACTTAGCAAGTATAAGATCTTTAGGACTTTAACATTCCATATGCATCTAATATTAGTTAAACAACTCAAAAGACAATAGATCTAACAATGTTAGCACATTCAAGCTATCCAACTATTAAGAATGAAAAGCAAGAGCATATGAGATATTAGAAACAAATTAAGCTTGTAGATGAAAACCTATCTAAGATATATCAAATAGTTAAGCAAGATAATCACCACAAGTTTATTCCCTTTAAGCCAAGGCGATTTTGGGGATTGTTATCCACCAGGTTGCACAAGCTGGATTTCCTGAAGAGCCACCAAAGAATGAGCAAGCAATGCTCATACATGCAGAATTCAGTGATTCAGCAGGCCCTGAAAAGGTCCCTTTTTCCGTATTTCCACTGTTGTAATA
>SNQJ01S0061852.1:65936-82757 GCA_010110895.2 Picea sitchensis | reverse complement strand
AACTCCCTGGTTTCTCTAGCACCCACTAGAAGGAAGCACCAACTCCCTAGTTTCTCTAGCACCCACTAGAAGGAAGCACCAAATCCCTAAGTGTTCCAGCACCAACTGGATGGAAGCACCAACTTCCAGTCACATAGGCACCAACTTGTATAACAGAGAACAACAGTTCTCCCTTGCACCACCCTGCCACCCTGGCTTTTCTGGCTGCAACCAGATGGAAGATACAACTCCCTATGTTCAAGCACCCACTTGAACCTCTGAGGACAACAGTCCTCCCTAGAACCTCCCAACCACCCTGATTATATATATTTTCTACTGAAACTTAATACAGTGATTCAATAGTTTTCATTGGCTTACCAGGCTTATCACTGTTTTGCTATGATGCTTTGCTCTCCTGTATCAATGTGTCTCTGCCTGCATCTTCTTGCACTTTCTGATCTTCTTATGTTCTCTACAAGTGTGCCTCAGCCTTCTTTTACTGTCTCAGTTATGCATCTATGTTCTTTGCTTCTGTTGTGCTTTATACTCTGTGTCTTATTTTGATTCTATGAATTATGCCTCTTCTGTGTATTTCAAATCCTGCCCATAGCATGTTATTTCCTGTGTGTAATTCCTCTCCACATCAGCATCCATCTCTTCTATCTTTTGAGTATTTATACTATCTGTGCACCTTCTTTTTCCTCCATGCACAGTGCCTCTTCATTCTCTTCACCATGCCATGGTTCTGCTCATCGGGTTGTTCACTGCCACTCCACTTTTTCTCTGCTTCACTCGCTCAAGCCTCAAAAAGAAAAAAATGCATCTCACTTATATCTATGCTTCATCTATTACTCATCTCTGAGTTTTATCTCACATTGCTCATACGGTAATTTTCCCTTTCTTACAATTCAACTCTTTTTTCCTTCAGAACAGCCAACCACGCATAGTCACTGCATGTTTCTTTTAACCACTTCCTCTGTGGTTACACCTCGAATCTTCTTGGGAAAAAATGCACAGCAATTAAATCGCCAACCATCCAAGAACCATGATTCGATTCTGCTAACTGAATCATAACTAATCGATTACCTGTGAGGTGAGACAGTAACCCTTCGATCAAGAGTCCAATTAACCAGCACCATTGGATTAAATCTGTAGGATTTCACGTTTATCTCATATGCCCACTAGTTGTGACCGAGCGCTAAACAGAATTTGAATTTCATGATTTCGCATCTCAGCATTCCTGTGATGAAGGGTCTCGACACTCCAAGTGGTGATCGCCAAGACTCTGATATGGAGCTTAGCACATCTAGTTTCTTCCCCTCACATGATCACCGGCGGTGACCACAGGCTGTGCCAAAAGGTGCTTCGTATTTCGTGAACTTATGAACTTCATCGAGCCTGATCAATGGTCGAGATCTCCAATGATCCGACGGTCCATATCTCATCGCAATCTCACATATCATGATTCCTATGATGAAGGATCTCGATACTCCAAGTCGTGATCGTCGAGACTCTGAGATCGAGCTTAGCACTGCTAGCTTCTTCCCTTCACATGACCACCGACGACAACCACAAGCTATGCCAAAAGGTGCTTCGTATTTCGTGAACTTATGAACTTTATCGAGCCTGATCAACAGTCGATATCTCCAATGATCTGATGGTCCAGATCTCATCGCGATCTCGCATATCGTGATTCCTATGATGAAGGGTCTCGATGCTCCAAGTCACGATCATCGAAACTCTGAGATGGAGCTTGACATCTCTATCTCTTCTCTCCAACTCTTGATAATGTGACCATGAGATATGACCACTCACCAATCAAACGATCACTTCGCTCCTTTGAATTTCCAGTCAGTGAAACGATGATCTTTTTCCATGTGTCCTATGGAACCAATGATCCACGATTGTCCTTGATGGACAGCCAATATTCCTTCACAGTTTTGGAGAGTCGGATGACTCTTGGTCTTATCTGCCTTGCAGCTTCACCATATCTAATGGTTGTTGGTCCTTCATAATTACTCCAGATCTGACGGCCCAAATCTTATCGCAATTTTTCATATCGTGAGTTGGGAAGTTAGAGAACTTCCTTCCTTTGACCTTTTAGTTAGTGAAATGATGATATGTGACCACGTGTCCTGCCTGAAGATGAACGGTCCTCCTTCTTTTGGTATTTTGAAAGCCCGCTTCACCTTGCACTTTAAAGAACATGTAGGTTCTCCTGGATCCAACGACGGTCAAACCCCACAATCGGATCTAATGCCCGATATCTTTCCTCCATCTGCGCGCTCGACCTATCTGAATTCAAATATGATGGTCATCAGGAATTCTCAATGGGATCCAATGATCACTGTCACTTCTCCTCCAGAGCTTACACATCCTCCCAACTTGGAATAATTTCTAAGTGTCAAAGGCCTCGACCTTTGATCCATCTAAGATCATGAGTACGCTATCTCTCTTGAGCTTTGGCAATGAGTTAACCTCGTCCCTGGTGCACACCTATGCACTGCATGCGACTCTGCACTAATCCTCCTAAGCTTCCGTTGTTCCTATTTTTCCATCATTGCACACTCTGATCTTGCCATCAATGACAAGCACACTCTGCCTGTAAACATGCCAACAAATATCCCATGGATGATTCGTTGATGTTCAATAATCCAATTCGTGGTGTGAAGACAATTTAAAAACGTTGGGAAAGAGGCCATGGATGATTCCCTGATAGTCAATTAATCCAATTTGTGGTGTGATGACAATTTTAAAAACATTGGGCAAGGGCCTAGGGATGATTCATTGATTGTCTCTTAAATGAATTGGGAAGGTGATGAGTAGACCTCTAAACGTTGGGAAAAAGCTTGTGGATAATTCACTAACATTCAATTAATCCAGTTTGTGGTGTGATGACATTCTTAAAAATGTTGGGCAAGAGCCTAGGGATGTTTCATTGATTGTCTCTTAAATGAATTGGGAAGGCGATGAGTAGACCTCTAAATGATTTGCAAGAGCTAAGAAAATGTTAATACTTGATCAGCTTAGAGACACATCGAATCGATCTAGGATAGCTAGCACAAAATTAATCTAGAAAAAACAAAATTCCGATTCTTAGTTAGGAAAGGTAAATGGCATACCATCCAGAAATACAAAATTCCAAACTTAGTTGAGAATGTAAATGTAATTACCATCCAAAAAATACAAATTCCAATGCTTATTATTCAAAATCGATCAAGGAATTACCAAATCAATGACAAGAATAGAATGGCAGATTATGACAATATTCCAAGGTATGTACACGCAATCTAACTAATTAAAATTTCAACTCAAATAAAAGTACCGTAACCGAAGTTGACGAAGAGTCGACAATGTTCTTCACCAATGGTGAACCTACCCTCCTCCCGCTTGCAAACCGTGGAGACTTCACTGGTACCTCCCATCCAACGCTAGGGGTACTCTTCTTCCCCCTTATCCCCCTGAGCTGCAAAGGGGCCACGCACACAAAACCATAAAAATACTCTAGCTCTGAGCTTGCCTCACAAGGTAGAGCCACCACTCTCTCTCAAGATGGGTAACCCAACTCTCACAAGTAAAACTAGTAAAACATTCTACAGTATAACTTTACCCATAACCAGTGCGATCCATTTCCCATATTTTCCATTTGCTTTATAGGATTTTCCTTAATGACACATTCCCCTTGCACAATTAATTCACTTTTTAATTAAATAATTAGAATTATTCCCTTCATACACTTGTCACCCTTTCCTCAAACTGCACAAACAAATTCCTCAATTTATTTTAATTAAATTCAATTTCCCTTACATTTCCTAAAAGCGCTCCTTAAATCAATCCTAGTTGTCTCTTTATTCCCCTTATTCCTAATTAATGATTGACACCTTGATAAATCTAAGTTGATTAAAACTATGATTCTTCTCTAGTTAGACTAGTGTTAACTAGACTCTACATTCCTTTCTATGCATACACATTCTCTCCTCTTTGTTTTCTTTCTTATTTTAAAAATTCCCCTTTAATAATTTCTTACACATATGTGCCTTAAATCAAATCATTACGATTACTTCATTTTACTTAATTCTCGTATTTATTTACCTCACTCCCCTTTTGATTTAGTTATTAATTCCAGTTTAGCCTTTTTACAAAACTTAGACTTAGGCTTAATTAAATTTTATTTCAAAAGAATTAGACTCTTATAGGTATTTATAATTAATAATTTACTCATTAATTAATTATTTTAAATCTGACAATGTCAAATTAATTTATTGTTTCTAGGCCACCTAAATTTGTTGACTCAAGTTTCTTTTTAAATCACGCAATGTTCCCTTCAAGACGCACTCTCATGCATACAAGGGTGCCACTCACCTTTTGACTGGTTTTGGTAGTTGTCCAACCCTTGGAGTCAACACTCCATTCAGGGGACCGTGTGAGAGACTAAGGGAATCTAAGGAATAAGGACACTACCTTATTGCGTGCCCCTTAGAAAAAATCATGAGCGACTGTCTCAGTATACCCTCATGACATCATGGATATCTCGAACTAGGTAATAGTTAACCTACAATTCAAGCCACGACGGGAGTTCTAGTAGGCTATGACAGGGGCGCTGCCACACCTCTCCCTCAATATCTAGTCTATTTGCATGGCCCCTTTACTCCTTATGTGAGTCACATTAGCAATCAATAGTCAGCCTGCATCCATCAACGAAACACTATCAACGATCCATATACAAAATTATACTATAATCGATCATATGTCACATATGCATAAATGAAATACTCAAACCAATACAATTCACTCCCTGGCTATCTCCAGAGTCCAAGGAGTTATATTGATGCCATTGGCATCCACACTCTGTCAATGTCCTGCACACTCAGGGAAAACTCATCAATAGAATTTGTCAATACACATATATCAATAACATCAAATCATAACCATCAACATCATCATAAAAATCCATAAGAAAAATATATAACCATGTACTATAACCGGATCACTCGCATGCAAGTGTCCTCAAAGAATAAGTCGATAACATGTACTCACAAGAGTGGGATGTTACATACAACCCCTCTTCTTTTAAACTTCATCCCGAAGTTGTAGAGCATATAAATGCAGTAATAAAAGTATATGAAAAGATATATATGTCTAATTTATCAAAAAACTACGGAAACTGCTGGCACTTATCATATGCATCATCCCAGGTAGTCGATTGTGGACTATAATCGTCCCACTAGACCTTGACCTGATCGAATGTTCGATGTTGTAGCTGTCAAATGCAATGGTCCAGAATGCGTATAGATTTGGCCATGAGTTCGCCATCGTCTGACACCTACAAATAACTCATATCAATCAAATGTCTAGGATCACTAACATAATGTCTCAAAACATATACATGAAATACATCGTGCATACGCCTCAAAGAATCAGGCAAGGCTAGTCAATAGGCCATGGGTCCTTTCTTTTCCACAATTTTGAAAGGACCCACAAACCTAGGAGAGAGTTTAGCACCCTTTCCAAACTGGATCTAACTCTTGTGCGGTTTCACCCGCAAGAAGACTTGGACACCAACTTCATAATTGCGGTCAACATGATGTGCATCAACATAACTCGTTTTCCAATCATGCGCTTATTTTATCCTTTTTCTTATCGTTTGCATTTGTTATTCCATTTCTTGGATCACTTCTGGTCCTACCAGGACCCTATCCTCAAGTCAATCCTAGCTCAATGGCATCTAACACGGTTTCCCGTAAAGAAACTCAAACGATGCCATATTAATGGTACTTTGATAGCTATTGTTGTATGCAAACTCTACCAGTGGTAATAACTCTTCCCAATTCTTATGTTGGTCCATTACATACATACACAACATATCTTCCAAAATGTGGTTCATTCTTTCTATCTTTCCATCTATCTCAGGGTGATATGTTGTACTAAAGTTCAGTTGTGTTCCCAAGGTCTCTTGGAAACTAGTCCAAAAATGTCCTGTAAACAATGATCCTCGATCGGATATGATCCTTCTCGGTACACCATGCAATATCACAATCTCGCTGATAAAAACTCTCGCTATGTCTGGCACCTGATACATTGTGCGCACAGGGATAAAATGTTCACTCTTCTTCAGGGTGTCAACTACCACGAAAATCAAGTTGTTCCTCCTTGCCATCAACAACAATCCAACAATGAATTCCATCGAAATGACCTCCCATTTCAATTCTAGAATAGCGTGTGGATGTAGTAATCCCACTGGATGTCTATGTTTAGCCTTCACTTGTTGACATTATAGACACCTCGCCATGTAGCTAACTATGTCCGGCTTCATTCCTTTCCAGAAGAATACGGGCTTAAGGTCTGCCCTCATCTTCATGACTCCTGGATGAGCCATGTATACTTCTCTATGAGATTCACTTAAGATCAAACTTATCAATTCGTCATTAGGTGGTATATAAATCTGGTTATTATACCTCAACAATCCGTCATTGTACAATGTATAACCTTCAAACCTTGGTACCATCATGGTGTCTTGTTCAATATTTTCCTTAACCTCCTTGTACCAATCATCGTCGAACTGTATAGTTAGAATATTTTCTCAAAGATTCGTCTGAAGAGGTATCCCCGAGAATATACTTGGTCTTCCACTCAATGCATCTTCCACTCTATTCATTGTTCCTCTTATGTAAGTAATCTCAAAATCGTATTCGCTAAGCAATTCTGACCAACGCCTTTGTCACGCGTTCAAGTCACTTTGCGTAAATATGTGTTGCAATCCATAGTGATCTGTTTTTAGTTCAAATTTTCATCCAATAATATAGTGTCTCCACACTCTCAAGGCATACACAATGGTCAATAACTCCAAATCATGTGTTGCATAGTTATCCTCATGCTTTCTTAATTTACTTGAGATGTAAGCGATCACTTGATCGTCTTGCATCAAGACTCCACCTAAGCCTTCCTTGGATGCATCTGTGCATACCAAGAATTCCTTTTCCATGCCGGTAACTTTTAAGTATCGACGTTGTTTTCAACAAATCCTTGAGCCTTTGAAATGCTCCCATGCATTTCTCGCTCCACACAAACTTCTTGATTTTCTTCTGCAATTCCGTGATCGGATTTTCTATCTTCGATGAACCATTGGTAATATCCAGCTAAACCCATAAAGTTGCATACTTCTGGTACATTTTTCAATGTGGGCCATTCCATAATAGCCTCTACCTTCACTGGATCCACAACAATGCCTTCGCCAGAGATAACATGCCCTAAGTAATGAATCCTCGATTGATAAAAAGAGCATTTTGGTAGTTTCCTGTATAAATTTTTTTCTCATCAACATTGTAGCCCCAAGCATAAGTGTTCGTCATGTTCTTCCGTCATCCGAGAATATATCAATATATCATGAATGAATACTTGAACAAACTTTTCCATGTATTCACGGAACACCCCATTCATCAAGCTCATGAATACCCCTGGGGCGTTTGTCAGTCCAAAAGGTAAAACGATAAACTTGTAGTTTCTGAACCTCGTCTTGAATGCGGTCTTAGGAACATATTCCTCTTTAATTACTAAAATGTGATAACCTGATCTCAAGTCGATCTTTGAAAACACCGTTGCGCCTTTCATTTGATCAAACAAATTGTATATTCTTGGAAATGGATATTGGTTCTTGATCGTTTCCTTGTTCAATTCATGGTAGTCAATATAGAGTCTCCACGACCCATCCTTCTTTCTTATTAAAATAGCAAGTGCACCCCAGGGTGACACACTTGGACGTATAATTCCTAGGTCCAACAACTCCTTCAATTGCATTTTCAAATTTTGTAACTCAGGCGTTAACATCCAATAAGGCATTCTTGCTATCAGTTTTGTCCTGGGTTTCAAGCCGATTGTGAAATCCAACTCTCTTTAGGGAGGAAAACCTGGTAACTCCTTTGGAAACACATCAACAATCTCTCGTATTGCCGGAAGGTTTTCTAGTCCTTTTGGCTCTCCCCTTTTGTTTAGAAATAAGATTGCATATAACTTACATCCTTTGTGCATGCTCTTACGAAAATGTAGGGAAGAAATGAACCTCAAGGACACTCCATGGTTTCTCCAATCGATCACTCTTCTTTGTCCCTCATCATCTGTCAAGCTCAATAGTTTCTTCTTACAGTTGAGTATCGCATCATGCAATTCCAACCAGTCCATACCGATCACTCTGTCATAAGATCCTAAGATCGTGACATATAGATTGGCCTTCATTACAAAATCTCCCAAGTCAATGTTGCAGTCTGTAACCCTTCCTCCAACCTTTTGTTTAGAACTCGAAGCCATTTCTATGTATCTAATCTCATATTGTTCGACTGCCTTTACCTTAATTATTTTTAGTGTTGCACCAAAAATATATCTCTTTGTATCACTTGGATCTATCAAAATACTAAAAGTTTGGTTGATGATTGTACCTGATGTATTGAGCACAGTGGATCAGTGCTCGGCCTGGCGGTTATTCACCACTACATGAATCCTATGGTCCTTGCCAAAATCTCCAACTGTAGTGTATTCAACTGACCCGACTTCTCTATCCCTCTCTACCGAAAAGTCTCGATGGTTGTAACATCCCTCTCTTGTGCACACTGAGCGAACTTATTCTTTGAGGAAACTTGCGTGCAAGTAATCCAGGTCATTATACTATTGATTGTTTTGATTGTGCTTATGAGATATTGTGGATTTGACAATATGTATTTTATCGTATTTACATAGACAGGTGTTATTGACTGGGTTCTCCGGAGTGCACATGACTCTGGACATTGGGGATTCTAAGGCATCGATGAAACCCCTTAGACTCTGGATCAATTTAGGGAGTGGATTGTTAGGGTTTGACTGTTGTTGATGTGACATATGTACATATGATTAGATATTATGATGTTGATTGTAATTGCTGACATGATTCGTTGATGGATGCAAGCTGACGATAGCTTACCCACCAGACTCACATTTGGAGTAAAGGGGTCACACATGACAACCAATGACACTGATGGAGAGGTGTGGCAGCAGCCCTGCCACAACCTACTAGCACTCATGTCATGGCTCAAACTATAGGTTAACGACTACCTAGTTCTAGAAGACCCACGATGTCATGAGTGCAGACTGTGACAGTCGCTCACGATGATTCTAAGGGGCATGCAATAAGGCAGGGTCCTTATTCCTTAAAGGCCCTTAGTCTCCCACAAGATCACCTGACAGAGTACTGACTCTAGGGTTTGACGTCTACCAAATTCAGTCAAGAGGTGAGTGGCACCCTTAGAGCACGTAGTGCGTCTTGAAGGGCACATCGTGCAAAGAAAATGGAAAGAGGTGAGTGGCACCCTTGGAGCACATAGTGCGTATTGAAGGGCACGTCGTGCAAAGAAAAAGGAAAGAGGAGAGTGGTACCCTTGGAACACATAGTCCATCCTGAAGGGCACGTCATGATTTTAAATATAATAAGTTAATAAACCTAATTCCTAGAAAAATATGCTTCCTTAGGACCTGGTCAGCCTTGAAATGAAAGATGTTATAAGTAAATTTTAATAAAAAAAATCCCTTAAAAATTGTCACCAAGCCTAGTGAAATGAAAACCTAGGTCTGAGTAGAACCTTTGAACAAAAACACAAAAAAACTATTTAGACATGTAACAAGAAGGGGGTAAAGAAAATTCAAGCATTAATAATTAAAGTGGAAATTTTAATAAAGGTCTAATTAATAAAAGGGGTTTTTGGTTGTTTTTGTCTAAACTTGCTAATTTTGAACTTAGTTATAAAAAGGGGAAACTTTAAGAAAAAGGGAAACTTAAAGAAAAAGGGGGAAACCTAAGGAAAAGGGGAAACTTAAAGAAAAGGGGAAACTTAAAAGAAAAAGGGGAATGTCTAACTTAGTAAGGAATCTAGCCTTTGGAACTTTCTATTTATGAACTCAACTAGGATTAAGTAAGGCATAAGTCATTTAAGAATTGTAAGGTAATTTTGGGACACCGAGGAGATTTTTTAGGAGTACTTTTAGGTGGGTGAGGGAAATAGGAATATTTAATTAATTAATAAAATTAATTCTCTGGTGCAACTAGGGGATCGGGCGACATGTGTATGAGGGAGGTTTTTCCTAATTAAATAAATGAAAAAGGAATCTAATGAGGGTTTGGGAAAATAATGACTAAGAAACTCTATAAAAGAGATGGCAGAGGAGGAGTGTGGATCAAATTTTTTGGCTTGCGTAACATTACGTTGTCGAATTTTATTTTGACTGAGTTTTCACTTGTGGGAGTTGGGATACCCATCTCGGGTAACGAGTGGTAGATCGACCTTGCGAGGTGAACTAGGTGCTAGAATTCTATGGTATTGTGTGCGTGGACCCTTTGCAGCTCAAGGGGCTCAGGGGCGAGAAGAGTACCTCTAGTGTTGGCTAGGATGTATCGGTGAGGTCACATGGGTTGGAAAGAAGGAGCTGGACGGAGCACGTGTGGGACAACGACTTCATAGAATTCGTATTTGGCTATAGTACGCATGTGTATATTTGTATTGAATGGTAGTTAAATTCCTTGTATATGCATCTCTCTAATGTCGAAATCATGTGTGTGTCATTGTGTTAAAATTTAGTTAATTTTCTATCCTGGCAATTTATGACTGTGAAATTTGGTTGAAGGGTAGTTTATTTATGTTCATGCGCCTTCAGTTAAGGTACTTCTATTGCGTTAAAGTTTATGTTTTATTCAACGTAATACTATCCAGAGATTTCATTTTTATCTTTCAGCGAATTTGTCTTCATGAGCCCAGTGTTTTATGATCAGAAAATTCACAGTTATCCTAGCCTTATGCTCACTGTACTTTTGATTTGATTTCCAATGGCGAACCCAAACTCTGAATGTAAATGACTTCTCTGCATTTTTTTTTATTATTTTTTCTACAAGGAGAATTTGTGTTTTTATCTCTTGTTCCTTATCCTTTAAGTTATTAGTATGTGCCTGAGCAGTCGGCCAGGAGATGAATCGACTATCTTTCACCCCAATGTTAAAGATTTAGATTCAAATGCCCTACTTTCTTGTGCATGGATAATAATAGTAGGATCATCTCTCTGCCCAGCAAGGAATTCTCTCCTGGGCATTTATTCCCTCAACCTCTGCGATTATTGTGATTTTTCCCTGCAACTCGTGCTTCTCCACAATGATTTTGGGGATTTCTCTCCAGTTCACCAAACATTCCATGTCCTCTGCGACCCGCAACTACGTTCTTATTGCTGAGTTTTTCCTATTTCAGTATTTTTTTCTATGGTGCTTTTATTTATTCTGTGATTTACTGTGTTTCCTTTATTCACTGTGAGAGGATTTGCGAGTGTATTGTGTTTCCCTTATGTGAATGCATTGACTGTTGAAATTTTTATAACCTGGTTAACTCATCTCGCATGTTACCTATTCAGGAATTGCCTCGATTCTTCGCAGCTAGAAATTCTGAATCCCCACCAGCGTGCTACTGTTGTGCAACCTGTAATGAATTTTCTTAACTCATCGTGGAGGTGAGAAACTTTCTAATGGACCCTCTAAACGTTACGTTGATCTAAAATTATTTCACAAGAGGTCCCGTCAATTATCCACAATATTTTATTCATCCTTGATTTTTATCACTCCGAGTTGATTTATTTAGATCGATTATTTTTACCCTTCGAAAAACTCCAATGATTTTGAAAAGATTTTTATTACACTGATTTGATTCATTTATGAAACGTTTTTGTCGTTTAACCTTTAATTAACTCCAATGATTTTAAAAAAAAGGATATTTTGTTATTAAGAAGAGTTGATTTATTTAGACCGAGTATTTTTACCCTTGAATAACTCCAACGATTTTTAAAATGATTTTTATTACACTAAGTTGATTCATTTATGCAGAGTTTTTCTTGTTTAACCTTTAATTAACTCCAACGATTTTTTAAAAAGGATATTTCATTATTAAGCAGAGTTGATTTATTTAGACTGAGTATTTTTACCCTTGAATAACTCCAATGATTTTTAAAAAGATTTTTATTACACTGAGCTGATTCATTTATGCATAGTTTTTGTTGTTTAACCTTTAATTAACTACCAGTGTTTTTAAAAGAAAACTTTACACAAAGATTATAATATCACTCAGAGATTTTAATTGTTCCCACAGAATTTAATTATTTAGTCTAAGTTTCTGAATATCACCAGGGGATATATTAATTAGAGGCCTTGGTTATCTTTATGAAAGATGGAATGCTATAAAAATGGATGTTGCGTTGACAACTGGGATTAAACAAATTGTCTTGCCCATTCAATTGTGTATTAACCACCTTTTAATATTTTATTAATGTTCAACAAATGAGGTGGTGTACCGTATCCATATTTGTCGTTGGCTGGGTGTAATTTGGTAATGAGGACTGTGCTTTTGAGATGCATCTTCACAGTGGCATGGGGATTTTTCATTTTGTTTTTAAAGGGTAAAGAATCGCTCGTGTTCCCTTCCTGTAGCAGATTAATCAAGTATTGTCATCATTAGTTCAACAACTGTCAATGGATTAAAGTGAGTATCGTGATAAAAAATTTGAGAAGTCATTTTGAATCACCTTTTGTCCTTCAAATTTAATATCCTACATCCAGATAACTCCTCCCTCCAAGGAGGATGACGACGAACCTGGATGAAGAGTACCGTTGATTTTTCATTTCATTGGAATTTTACAGTGAACCTAAATTTTATCTTCATTTTATTGGGGGTTACCTGTGAATTTAACTTTATCGCAAATTAATGTGCACTCGGATCTCTACCATAGATTTAACTATATATTAATATCCACACCACTTTTGTGTTTTAATTTAACATTTTATTATTTTTAAAGATTTCACTCTATATTAATATCTCCAACATTTTGGGTTTTAATTCCACATGTTATTATTTAGTTTGAGTATTCTTGGTTTAAACATTTTATGTTTATATATTGTTATTGAAATAGAGTTATATAAATCTAAAATATTGTATTATTTAAATCAAACTTATGATTACATAAATAAATTTTTCAAATTGAACCACACAATTCGTTTGATGTATTGCAATACATCAGCATAATTGAAGCTTGCAGATTATATAAAAGGTTTCCTAATAAAGGAGATATGTACTTGTATGGATACCTTCATGGATGCCAAGGTATGGAGGTCCGGGGTTGATGGTAAGATGGTTTTGAGATACATATAGAATGTTGCAAATTTTAACCCTGTCTTGACGGTAGTTACCATGCGCCCCTTTTAGCTAGATTGATTTCAGTGCTCTCTTTTTGGTTCGTATAACGTAGGATAGTGCAAGTTGGATTTTGGGCATTGTAGGGTTTCTTGTGGGGTCGAAGGTTTAGAATTATTCTTGTTTGCACATGGGTTCCTAGTGCGCTTGTCACACTGTTGCAACATGAACCATTAAGGTTGGATCATTGCGTGCATCGATTAAGAAGCGCATATGATAGCTGAGCTTAGGTTCAAGCACCTCCCAATGCGGATGACCTTGTTGGGTAATTAAGGGTGTACTTGTTATAACGTTTAACATGATTGTCTCTCGCTCATCGGGAGTGTTCTATTTACTTGTGACGAATGATGTTTTTTTGTTGGTTCTGATGATTGTCCTTAGCTTAGTAGGCTTTGTCTTTCTTGTGTCAGGCGGGATGTAGACACCTCCTTGTTCCTCAGAACAATCGCCAACCTTGACACCTTAAATGGTTAGAATTGATGGGAACCTAGGATTGAGCGTTGCTTATGTGTCCTGGAGGTCCTAACCTTGCAGGGTAGGACGGGCGGGTATTCATTTCTATTTTTTGTCTGACTGACTATCCCATGTTGCTACCCACTGATTGATGTGCTAGTATGCTAGCTTGTTATGTTTATCTGTTGCCTGAATTGCGTGCATTGTGTTTGTCGTCGAGTTGCATTGATTGACTATTATCATTGTTACTTTCCTGCCTTGCTTAAAAAAAATACATATTGCACTGGTTATGCATCGCATGTAGTCATAACGACAGTGGTTCTTACATATGGTATCAGAGCGGGTTCAACCCTGTGACTGTGGATCGCCATGGTTTCCACTACAATAAACCCTTGAGTAATAACCTAGCGCTAATTAAAACTTTAACATGTCCATGTGGTGATCTCGATTACAGGATGCCACAGAGGTTCAGAACATGGTGTCGTGGAAGGAGATGTGACACCTCCAAAAGTTCTCGCATCCTTGGAGTCTAACCCCCAATGGGAAGAACAAGTCCTTGGGGTGGATTCGATTGTTGTAAGGGATGATGATGGTCTGACAAGGTACTTCCATGGAATGTCAGAGGCCTTGATTCACCATCTGTACAGAGATGAGGCTAGGGCACCTGTACCCCTAAGGGTCCACAACACGACCCAGCTAGTACCGTTAGCATTCATTGAGAACGTGAGAGGGATACATTCTCAAGTCCATGAGTGTGGCAAACGGCTCAGTCATCGAGGCATGGCTGGAGAGCAAGGAGATATGCTTCATGCTTTTTGATTATGACCTCCATCATGAAGGTCCATAAGGTGGTATTTCAACTGAAGAGGAGCATTCTTCTATGGTGGAAAATGCTCTTGCTACAATTGAACATGGTCGTCGGAGACATGTCATGGGAACTGCTCAAGGAACAGTTCCGGGAGAGGTGTCTATTTAAGGAATTCATTGAGCATCATCTCAACAAGTTCAATGCCTTGAGACAGGGTGGTCGTACGACGCCCAAGTATGAGGCCCGTTTAATGGAGTTGCTTCGGTATGCTCCACACCTAAATATCAAGAAAATTAAGGTCAACAGATTCAAGTTTGGCCTTAATGTCAACATTCATACAAAGGTTAGGATTCTGATGCCTCAAACCTTGCATGATTTTGTCCAGAATGCCCTCATAGTAGAGGAGGAGCTTATCAGCAGGGATCAGAGCAGGACTCTAGCGAGACTAGTGGGGCAGGTGTCATCTGGTGTGCAACAGCATCAGACACTAGCTAGACATTCACCAGGATATTATGGCTTCTAGAGAGGATCCACTTTCACTACACCTCAATGAATAGTGCCTCAGAAGCAGACTTCTTACCAAGGACCACAGAACCAGCAACAGTGTCGATCGCAGCAATAGTAGTTTAGGCCTGTTCAGTAGAACAAACTAGGGTTTCAGGCTGGTGGGTCGTCAGCATTTACTTCAGGTACCAGGAGTACTGGACTAAAGAAAGGGTGTTGGACATGTGGGGAGCCACATTACCAGCATGACTGCCCAGTGGAGAGGACCAAAGCATCTGGATCAACCAGACCCACAACCATGGGAGATTTGGGAAATTCCCATTGGATTCATTCAATGGTGAATAACCTCCGGGCAGAGCACCAATTGACCATGCTCAAGACTTCAGGTACTGTTACTAACCATACCCTTAGTATTTGATAGATCCAAGTGCTATAGAGAGTTTTATTTCTAGTGCAGTGCTAAAATGAATTTATGTAAAGGCAGTCAAATAGGACGAATTGGGTTGTGTAGGAATGGCTTTGGGAGCCAAGCAAAAGGGTGGAGGAAGGGTTACAGACTGTATCCTTAACTTGGGATATTTTTTCATGAAGGTAAACATGTATGTCATGATAGTAGGATCTTATGACGTAGTAATCAGTATGGACTGGTTGGAATCACATGATGCGATACTCGACTGTAAGATGAAACTGTTGAGCTTGGTCAATGACGAGGGACAGAGACGCGTGATGGTAGGTCAAAAACAGGGAGTCTCCCTGAGGTTCATATTTTCCTTGCAGCTACGTAAGAGTGTGTGCAAGGGATGTAAGCTTTATGCGATACTTGTGTTAAATGAGAAAGGAGTAGCAGAAGGTCTAGAAAACCTTCCGGTGGTGCTAGAATTTGCGGATGTCTTCCCAAAGGAATTACCAAGGTTTCCACCTGAGAGGGAATTATAATTTACCATAGACCGAAAATAGGGGACTGAACAGATAGCAAGAATGCCTTATCAGATATCGACCCCAGAGTTATAGGAGTTGAAAATGAAACTGAAGGATTTTTTAGACCTAGGACTTATACGTCCAAGTGTGTCACCGTGGGGTGCACCTATTATTTTCATACGAAAGAAGGATGGTCATGGAGACTTTGCATTGACTATCGTCATTTGAACAAGGAAACGATCAAGAATCAGTAATCATTTCTAAGCATCGATGATCTGTTTGATCAGATGAAGGGTGCGACGGTGTTTTCAAAGATCAACTTGAGATCAAGGTATCACCGGATACAGATCAAAGAGGATGACATCCCTAAGACCGCCTTTAAGATGAGGTTTGGAAATTTCGAGTTTCTTTATGGGAGACCATGTCGCATGCCTTTGAGTTGGGATCAGTTTCAGGATAGGCTCCTGGTGGGACATGAAGTGATCCAAGAAATGGAAGACCAAATGAAAACCATAAGACAAAGGATAAAGGAAGTGTCAGATCGGTATAAGAGTTATGTCGATGTGTGTTGTATTGATTGTAGTTATGAAGTTGGTGATCGAGTCTTCTTGCGGGTGAAACCTCATAAGAGTTCGATCAAGTTTGGAAAGGGAGATAAACTCTCTCTTAGGTTCATGGGACCCTTCGATATTGTGGAAAGGAAGGGGCCCGTGGCCTATCGACTAGCCTTGCCTGATTCTTTGAGGCGTATGCATGATATTTTTCACGTATCTATTTTGAGACATTATGTTAGTGATTCTACACACGTTATTGACATGAGTTCCTTGCAGGTATCTAACAAGGGTGCACTCACGGTGGAGCTAATACGCATCCTGGACCATCGCATCTGACAACTACAGTGTTGAACAATATATCAGGTCA
>SNQJ01S0061851.1:24957-36331 GCA_010110895.2 Picea sitchensis | reverse complement strand
ATTTTCTTCAATTGTAAGCATGAAACTTCTTTGATAGTTACAACTCTTGGAATGCCTTGAACTATTCGTAAATTTCCTTCCTCATTCAAGCAAGTAAATGTCTTATTGTAACAATCTATAACAACATGATGTTGATCCAACCAATCGATAACAATGAGGAAATCATACGATCCGAAAGGTATAATATTCAAATTATCTTTTGTGTGCAGTCCATTCATTTACATTGGACATGCCTTAACCATCTCATTAATTTTCCTTTTTTCTCCTGTAGCTAACTGCACCAACCAAGGTTTTTCAAGATTGCTTCTCGACAATTGGAATCTTTCCACCATCTTAGGCTCTAGATAACAATGAATATCTCCATAATCAATTAAAATAGAAATGGGTTGGTCATTAGTCTTACTTTCCACTTCAATTATGTGCGACTTAAACTGATCTTTCTTGTTATCCAGGGCTGCGTAAATCCCAGGTACATTTCTTCCCATGTCTTCAACTATCACAACTCATTGTACCTTGTGCACAGTCCTCATTTTTTCAACTATTTGAGGGAAATATCTATACATATGATCTCCTCCACAACCTCAACATTGAATAGGTTGTTGCCTTGATTTTTTCCCCACTGTCTCCGTCATTCTAGGCTCATCGAGAGTTGGCTATCCTTGCAGAGGATTTCTGAAAAATGGTGGCTTAGTCCCCTTCTTCCTTTGTTCCACATTGCTTTTCATCTTGTCTTCCCAAGACTTTTGGAAATTTTGTCTTCCCCTTTGTTGATCATAAAGACATTTAACACACCTTATGGTTTCCTCCAATTTCTTGGGGTAATCATATTGTATCTTGTCACTGATAAATGAGGGCATCCCACTCAAGTACCTATGAATTTTAACTTTGCCATCCTTGATGAATGCTACATATTTCAATAGCTCTAAGAATATTCTTTCATAATCATCTATTGTCATACTCCTAAGCTTGAGTTCAAAGAACTCCATTTTATTTTCATAGTAGTTCTTGGTTAAGTATTTATTTTGAAAATACCTTTTAAACTCCCTCCAAGTAAACTTTGTCTCATAAATGTGTTGCACTTGCACGAATTGATCCCACCACATTGATGTTTTTCCTTTAAGATGATAGATGGAAACTATCCCTTCTTCCTGCACAGAGTAATTATGCAAATGGAAGTACTTCCTCATACTCAACATCTAGGTATCTGTATCTTCATCCTTCTTGTGCTCACCATCAAAGGTAGGAGGCTTGATCTTATTTATTTCTCCCTGTAGCTCATCCACCCCAGCCCTTCTCTTATGCTTTCTGACAGAAGTTGGACTTGAGATATTGTGCACTTTCCTAAATGAATGCTTTCGTGAGAAGAGATGATTCCTTTTAGCACTTCTTGTTTTTCTTCTCTCATCATGAGACTTGTGACTTATTTACCTACTTGACTCTTTCTGCTTATCCATTTTATTTTCTATTATTTACAAGCTTTTCATTAACTTGGTATTGAAGTCAAATTGCTGCTCCTTGGATTTCATAAGCCTTTCATTATCATATTTATAGCTTTGGACATCTTTTTGCAGTCCCTTTATGGTTTCTACCAATTTTATGCCCTCCTTGGATTTTGTACCATCCACACCCAAACCGACATACAAATACCCAAATTCATCATCATGGTTGTAAGTTCTTTGTGCATCTTCCATACTTTTTGACTTTCTGCATTGATTATGTCTTACTCTAATCATTGTTAATTCTGTAAAATGTGTAGGAAATAAGAATTGTTAGATGAATTCATGCGACAAGTTCATGAAAACTCTGCACCATTTTTTTAGAATCCTTTATTCTAATTTCCTTGATAATTTTAACGTCCCAATTCTAAAATTTATGGGTGAATAATTGGACTCCTTTTTCCAAATATTTCCCATCGACTGATCCCTTGTGAAAGTATGAGTCTTGTGTAGTATATTATGGTCATTTGGATTTCATCCAAATACCCTTTTACTCTTTCCTCCTTCCTTCTGAATCCCATGCACACACTGGTATTTAACACATACCAATGCATGATGTCAATATTTAACATATACACCGCATATTAATATTACACATGCACAACAATTTTTGCTTTGTGTAGCTCCAAATTTTATTGCACACACCCATGCAACATTATTTTCTGCGCATTTTCAGTGCCACATACCACAATGTCAAAAATTTAGTGCAGCCCATGCAGGCTCAGTGTTGAAACTAGAGCTCTAATACCAATCTGTAATGTCCCCATTACATATCTTTTCTGATACCAACTTGTAATGCCCCCGTTACGTATCTGCTTTGATACCAACTTGTAATGTACCCAACTTACTACTGAGCAACACTAATCCAAAATATAGTGCGTATATTCTACTCTATAACATTGGTCTACGTAGAAATACTTAAAGTAAAACGCTCAACCCCAAGCTAGGTCGTGCCACACAAGTTTCCTCTTCTAACACAACTTATAACAATAGAAGTAACACAGTACAACTGTGTACACAAGGATAATGAGAACACACCATTACTATGCATGTAATCCACTTTGAACATGTGATCCCAACTATGCACGCAACCATTCTGGTGTCACACATAAATTGTGTTCTCCTTGTGCGCGCAGACCACTTCCATGCGCACAGAACGAATCCATCCTCTTGTGTGCATGAAGTATTTCCTTGCATGCACAACCATTCTAACCTTGTCTCGAAGACTCATGATCAATATTATAAGGTTAAATTAACATGCATAACTAATAACAATTGTCATACTCCATATGTATGACTACAAATAGTGAATTTCAACACCACACTTTCATGTGCAAGAAACATTAAACAGAATAATAACAATTACTTATATGCAATATCATACAATAGTTTAACCCATATCAAACATAGATAATTAAACACACAGTAAATGAGACAAGCAGATAAATGACACTTATCTTTTATGAAAACTCACCAATTGCACGCAGAACTCAAACGTTCGTCCCAACCATAGACTTTGTTTGTCATAAAATTTTAGCAACAGGTCACCCCTGAGTTGGGGCATAAACTCCACCATGGTAAAAGGATTCTTAATATCATGCTAAGGTCTAATAATCAACATAATTGTTCAGTCCAAGGTTCCTACTACTGCAACCAACCTACAATATCTCATTCCCCACATGCCCGCCCCACCCAATGAAGTGTGCCATTTCTTTTCTCAACAATCCTTCGGCTGCCCCACTTCCCTTCCAAGGCTTCAACAACATGCCAAATAGGAAGTGTCAGAGCACTGCAACTATTACCCAGTGCACTAGGAAACAATTCCCAACAAAACTCTCACCTGGAGAGAATGCTGAGGAGCCTGATAACCTGCCTCTTCAACAACAAATATCTCACCTGGAGAGAATTCACATGGGACTAACAACCCACCTCTTTGACAAAAAATATTTCACCTGGAGAGAATGCTTATGGGCTTGACAACTTGCCTCTTTGACAACAAGTAATCTGGTTATCATACAGAAAACCCATTTAGAAGTTTTTCTCTGTAGATAAGGTAATGGTCGTCTTTCCTCAGATGGTATAACCTCTTCTCCACATGAGAAAATGAATGAATTCCCCCCAAAATACACCAAGGACATCAATATATATTGCATGCCTTTAATTGGACACTTGTCACCTTCAAAATTAGCTTTAGCCACATGGTGACTCGTTCCCATCCCTCAGGAACTTAGGATAAATAATTATCCATAAATTACACTTTTTGAAAATATTAATAAAACATTCCCTTAGACTTAAGTCCCCTCTTTTCCCTTTTTCAGGTGGAGTTTATCTCTCCATCTCTTTTCATCTGATATGTTTGCGCACAACGATGTGATATTATTAATAACTTGAGTGTGATTACATTTTACAAGGATAGGCGCACTGACCTATTTGCATCCCGACTCAATAGCCCCATAAGCACACATGATATTTGGCTTCAAAGATACATGTGTGTGTGTGTGCGCACACACACACACACACATAACTCGGTTCGATGCACACTTCAAGGTAATCCTTGCACACTTAATCAAGTGCATGCAACATTGTGAAATGTACACACCCATCCTTTGATAACAATCCTCACGCACTACTAAGGTGCGCACAAAGCTAAAACTTGGTGCCAACGACATACCAGCCTATATATACATTTACATTTACAATTGGTACCAACGGATCACCAACCTATATGTACAATTACAAATGGGGTACGGATTATGGACATTACACATATTTGTAGACTCAATGATAAATGACACTTTAACACATGCAAAATTCCCTATTTCCTAATTTCCATAATTAGGGAATATTTTTGGTTGTCTCATAATTCATTGTTTATTTAATTCCCAAATTCTTTAATATTCATCACCCCATGTGCCATCTCCATTTGATTTCCTAATTATTTATTTTTCCTTAAATAAATAATCCATATTTTAATAAAATAATAACATATTCAAGAGCCCCCTCAAAGTATCTAGTTGAAATCTTAATTAATTCATCCCTATGTCTCTTCAACTTACCATGGCCTAGTTTCACATATGGAAGGATTAGTTGTTGGGGAGTAAAGTCATATGACCTTACTATGTTCCCCCAAATCATAATTATCCCATGTATTATTGATACTCCATACCTATGTTAAGACTTCATATCTCTATTAAGGATTCACTGGTTATGGTCCACACCCATCTGTTGGAAAATTGTCAAGACTACACCCTATACCCTGTACAAACATTTCCCCATGCATATCAAATACATTCAAAGTATAATATAACCAAATCAAATTAAAATGACATGTTACATTTAATTGGTCTATAATTTGTAAGTAAACTTCCATAGTCCCTCAATGTTTAGTCAAAACAATATGTAAACCTAAATTGATCAAATTTCAATCATTTATATATTCCAATGATCCTTTATAAATTTCATTGTCAAACTCCACCTTGGATGTATTCCCTGATAGCTCTAATTGCAAAGAAATTAGGCTTCCACAATCCTTCTCTTTCATGCAATTAACTCCACCTACAAGCCCTACATGTCCTATCCACTTGTCACAATTCATACTTGCTTAAACAATATAGTAATCATCTATCAACATGTGATAAATTAATCTCATTCATTAACCATTATAACTACAATCATATCATCATCATGTCACACATTTACCTACACAACAATAAAATAATATAAAATGTTGGAAACGTAATGCGTTAGAATCACTGACAGAATAAATGTGAACCCTCAAGAGTCATCAGAGTCCAAAAGACCTTGGATGAATCCAAATGTCACATCAATGTATATATCATATAATTAATAAATGCATTTCAAGTTTACCTTTATTTGTGTATCCAACAATGGTATTAGAGCCACCTCAGTCTTTAGGGCCTGATTTGTTATGGTAGTTATCCATAGTTGAGTCTAAGTCATCTATAAACGTCTTTTCCCTCTGCCTGCTTCCAATCTACACCCCTCTACCTTGCCACTCTGTGTCCCTCTACCTTGCTAGTTTGTGCCCATTTGCGTTACTCTGCCAATTCGAGTTATTCCCTAGGCGTTTCTTCTTCTCCCATGCAAAAACACATATGCACCTAACCTCTGCATGCTTATCTCTTCGACTTCCTATCTGTCCCACTAGCCCATCAATTTGTCTTAGGTTCATTCTCTATGCAAAATATTCCCCTTCTCATGATGATTCACACACTTCAATCTACGTGAAGTCATTTTCTCTCAGAATCTCTCACCACACGTTCCTTCTCCGCGCACACGAAACCCTAGCTCTCAGACCTAGGGTTTGTACAAGTCAATGCAATCAAAATTGTTCATATAATTGTCACTACTACGAACTGGTATTGAGAGTGGGATATGAACCCCAATCCACGTGATTTTTGTTCGCATGACTCTTCCCTTCTTTAATTTCAAACTCTGTGTATTCCAATTTGACGTTGTTGTGTGTTTTACTGAAGGAATCCTTCATACTCTCCTGTGTGAATTGAAAATTCCGTGGATCACAGATATCATGATTGGGCGAGATTCAATTCTTGAAGTCTTCATCACATAATATAGAATCATAAAATTATTGATACATACATTGCTTCCAATGGAAGAATTACATAACAATTGGCATCTTCAAACCTCACGTGAACAAGATTGTAATCCAAGGAGTACAAGGAACCATCATAGGATGTCTGAGTTTGGGTTTACAATTGGCGTTGTTTGTGGGAAGATAAGGATGACAACTAACCGAACTCAAACTAGTGGCGATAATTTAGACATCCTGCGTCTAATTTAAATTGTTTCAAGGAAGACAACTAACTGAACTCATTTGGCATCTTTGTCTTGCATTGAGGTCGCCACAAAGATCCTTAAACCAGAACAATAGAGCATTCCAAGGAGCCTCTGACTATAATTGCAAAGGACAAGACAAAGATAGAGAGCCCGGTCCCATGGTGACATGACCGGTCCAGTGAAAATATATGAGATTTTGAGACATTCGTTCACCATACGAACTCTTTCCTAATAAATTATAGGCTCGAGCGTGATACTACATATTGTATATGTAGTAGGATGTAATAAAAACAACTAAAGGCCAAAGAGTAGAGAGATTCAATCTTGGAGTAGAAAACGGGATCCATAGGAACGCCTTGCTCCTCAATCACATATAAGGTTTCCATGCCCTCCTCAATTGTTGTGACACGACTTGCTGAAAAACTAGAAGGAGATCCATAACCACTAGTGCCACCATTCTACACTTGAAGTTGGACAACTCCTCTTTCCAAGCCTTCTCCACCATTTGTTATTCAATTGCTCATGTCATGTGAGGGGAAGACACTCCTAGTTTCTTATTTACTTGAGGAGTTGAACAAGTTGTTGATTGCAGCTCTACCAAGTCACATTCTCCTCATAGAGAGTCGGTGGCAACTTCTGTCAATTTCTAGTTTTGCATAATACTGTTGTAAAAATATGTTTTCATTGTAGAGTACAATTGTTAAAGGGTGGAGTTGCAAGAAACCCTATGACGTCTAGTTTTTTCTTAAATGGCTTGATTTGAGAAAATATTAGAGTTATTAAACACTCTAATCCTCTCTTCTGTGGACAACACAGTCACCACTGACAAAACAACTCTACAATTTGTTGTAATATGCTTGCAAGCTACGCAAGCCAAAGTAACATTGTTGCAAACTCATACTCGACTTCTTCACGATGCACTTGAGTGAAAGAATCTTCGACAACATTTTGAAGTAGTCCTTGTTAAGAACCCTATTTTCAAATATGAAAAAGTTGACGATGCCTATTCATACCAACAACCAACACAGGAGAAACGCAGTGAGAAAGCTTCAGAGTCAAGTACAATTCAACTTCTTCTTTCCAAGTGGATCAATAGACCTTGGGAAGAAATCATAAATAACAAGCACAAAACCGATATTGGATATGAAAAGGATGTCACATTTCATGTTATTGATTATACCAAACCGATCCAGTTCTAGAGTGTCGGACCGCTGCAAGAAATTTGATATGCCAGCTCTAGTTCCAGCTCTAGTTCCAGAGTAGATTTTGATATGCCAACATTGTTAGCAAGTTGGCCACGTTGAAGATCAGTGCTTCGATCTTCATCCTTGCGAGCATTGATGAAAGCATAATCATCCTTCAAACAGATGTTCTAACAACAAGACAACTGCAAGAGTAAAGAGCCACTATCCATGGATGACTTCTTGGTGATGGTCATCAATATCCAAGAAGATATCTCAGTCATACTGTAGAATTCACTCTCGATTATTAACACATATTGCATTGGAAATATTTGCATCTTCTCACCTTGTACTAGATAGGGGGGAACAACATCAACAATTGATAGTCAAGCTTCAAGTTTCAAAGTCCCATCAATTGAGCAATAACAAGGGAGCGTGATTGGTTTGTGGTTTTCCTTAAACCACCACTTAGAAGAAGACCTACAACTTCTGCTAGAAAACAATTACAACGGTTTTTGGTTTTCCTTAAACCTCCACTTAGTAGAAGGCATTCAAATTCTACTACAAAACAATTTATGGTTATCTTTAAACCAACATTCGAGAGCACTTCCAATTAGCAGAAGAAACCAACTTCCAGCTTCTAGCTAACTTAGGAAATGTTTCGGGAATCATTGAGCCTAGAGAAGGGTTCCAGAGTTTGTGGTCATCCTTAACCACCATATTGGTTTGTGGTCTTCCTTAAACCACCATCACCATTCGATTTGTGGTCATCCCAAAACCACCAGATTCAAAGAGCACATTCAGGCATCAACAACTACACACTTCCATATTTCAGTTGCCCACTTTCATACTTCAGCTCTCTTCTTGGACTCATATACACCCCTTCGGATTAAGGAGGGGAATGCTCGAAATGTAATCCACTAAGGTTATTGACCAAACATAATATGAACTGTCAAATATGTACAAAGAGTCATCATGAGACCAAGTAATCTTAGACGATGAATCCAAAAGTCACATCAATGTGTGTATATATATATATATATATATAATAAATGCACTTCACGTTTATTATTATTTATGTATCCAACATAAAATCATCCTTAAAAAATATTCATTCCACATGTCACAAGTATATATATCCACCCTATCTATACAAATAAGACATTTGAGCCAATCAACAAATATAAGATTAACCTCTTTATTCTATAAAAATATAAAAATAAATAAGCAAAGATTTGAATTTTAAGAGCATTTTAAACTTTAGGATATGCACTTAGGGTAAGTTTATCATGTCACTATATACTACATGATTTACCCACATCTTTGATATCACAATTAAAGTTTGTTTTGGTAGATTTAGATAAAGCAATCGATAATATTAATGAAGAAATTTAAAAAAAAATGATTAATTAGATAAGTAAATTTCTTCTCTTTAAAACATATTATTATTTTAAAATATATTAAATTTATAATTATTTTAAAAAACATAAACTTATAAAAATATATTAAATACATTAAAAATTAAATAACTTTCCATAAAATTTGGTTCATAGATATCCATTTATTACGGTCGGGACCCGCTATGCTAACTGCCAAATTTGAAAGAGAAATTCCATCTAAAAAGTAGATATCCCATTTATTAAATGACTCCACTATAATTATGCTCGGGACCCGCGATCCTACCATCGTATGGACGTGCTCCAGACGCATCTGACAGAGATTGACAAAAGCTTCGTATTTTGGCATATACCCACCACTGTTTATGCTTTTGGGGATTTCCTACCGACGCCCAATACTCCATTAGGGTATCCGGTTATGTGAAAAATTCTTTTTTTAAGAAAAATTCTCTCAAATAATAACACGGGTTACATGGCAACGCAGTCCCTGCCAAGTTAGATGGGAAATACATATTGAACAATAAAACTTAATATAACTAAATACACAAGTAATGAATATTTTTTGTCAAAAGATAATAATTGATGATTATTTGTTATTCAAAATGTATAATAAACCTAAGCTGAATGGAACTATAATATTCATAAATATAATATAAATATTATAAATATATTATAAATATAATATACATATAATAATAAATCATATATTAGATAATAAATATAATATGAATATAATAATGCATAATAATAAATATATAGTACAACTCTTTATACTTAGATGTGGTAATTGGTGAAATTCATTGATTATATAATTAATTTTACATATTGAAAAACGTGAAGGGAGCAATAACACTTCAATTCTATCAACCAATTAGAAATGAGAAACACAAATATTTTTATTATATCCAAAAATATATATTTGTTTTCCTATATTAAACATTACATTGCATACACAAATTTGTGGTAAAAGGTAAATTAATGTCACATCAAAAGCAAACTCATTACTATAGTCCCATGGCAGGGACTAATAACATATCAATGAAATAAAGTTAAAGAAGGTACTACAATTAAGTTGTGTTATCATAGTGACTTTCTTTCTATAACTTCACTTTAAAGTATTTTAAGGTTTAGATGAAGGATGAAAAAATGATGTTCTTTATCATTATTATTTTTTATAGCAATTAAAAGTATGTGGACAGTTTTGTACCACAAAGAGAACATGCTCCTTTAAAGCCATAAAATAGGAAGATCATTATGTTTGTTTCATTTATTATTTATATATGATATTATATTATTTTTTGATGGTATAAAAACAAATGTTGTGAATTTTAAAGAGATATTACATCGATATTGTACAACCATATGTATGATTATCAATGTAGATAAGTTAATTGTTTCTTATATAAGTGTGGATGATGAACAAAGTTACTAACTTAGCGAGAACTTTTGTGAGTTTTCTTTTTTTAAGAGCTCGCATTTAGTGGTTATTTTTACCTCCATTTCAAAAAATAGCGTTATTGATAGCACTTTTTCTTTTCTTTTAAAAGTTAAAATTACAAAATCTTGCAACCGTCATATGAGTTGTGTTATCATAGTGACTTTCTCCATATAGCTCCACCTTAAAGTTTTATAGGCCTAGATGAGGGTTGAGAAAATGATGCCCTTTATCCCCATTATTATTTCTTATAGTGGTTAAAGGTATGAGTAGGGATTTTATTGAGACAAAGAGAACAAGCTCCTTTAAGGCCATAAAGATTGGAAGATCATTATGTCTGTCTCATTTATTATTTATATATGATATTCTACTATTTTTTGATGGTATAAGAAAAGATGTTGTGAACTTTAAAGAGGTATTAGATCGATATCCTACAACCACATGTACGATTATCAATGTTGATAAGTCATTTTTTTCTTATATAACTATGGATGATGAACAAAGTTACCAACTTAGCAAGAACTCTCGAGAGTTCTCTTTTCTTAAGAGCTCACATTTAGTGGCTATTGTTACCCCAGTTCCAAAAAATGATGTTATCGGTAACACTCTATTTTTTCAGAGTTAAAATTACAAAAAATTTCAACGGTCATATGTAAAATTGCAAACAAAAACTTTAAAATCGATCCCTAAAACAAAAAGTGGTGCTCATAGTATCAACCCTTTTTTTTTCAAGGTTAAAATTACAACTTGGTTGAAATCATGGTCTCGACAACCAAGTACCATTCTGAACAACAACCTTAAAATTGACCATGAAACTAAAAGTAGCGCTAGTAGTAGCATCCCCTTTTCTTCGAGATTAACAATACAACTTGTCTGAAACCATCGCCTTAACAATTGGTATCATTGTGAACCAAAACCATGAAATCAACCTACGAATTGAAATGTGACACTATAAATAACACATTTTTTTTACTTAAAATTGTAACGTTTTTTGGACCATTACCTAAAAACTGACAGTGTTGTAAATAAAATCATAAAAAAGAAAAA